>JARQOC010000008.1:11626433-11723302 GCA_033576535.1 Allobates femoralis
AGGCGAGATCCTGACCTCGGGATCGGTTTGGGCCCCCATCAACCACTTAATACCTACAGGCTAATGTCGGTCTCCTCCTTGATCCGGTCAATGCTCCTCCTCAGGCGCGAGTTCTCATTCTCGGTCTCCGCCAGCTCCAGCGACACCTCGTTCAGCTCCTCGTTCCTGGTGGTCAGCGCCCGCTTGGAGGCCGCCAGTCGCCCCTCGTATCGCTCGGAGGACTGGTCCCTTTTCTGCTGCTGGACCTGCGGAGGTCAGGTGGTCATCCTTGTGCCAGGGCAGCGCCGGCGTCTACCCCCCCGCACCCGTCCTCTCACCTCGTTCTTCAGGGTGCCCACTTCACACATCAGACTGTCAATCTTCTTCTCGTAGGAGTTGATCTTGCCGCGCATGTAGTCCTCCTCGTCCGTGGACAGGTCGCTCATGCGCAGGGCGGACATCATCTTCTCCATGTCTGGGGGGTGATCTCTAAACGATGGGTCAAACCCTGGGGAAGGTAATGTGGAAGACATTTAATAATTACTGATCCAGTTATATTGATAGAAATTATAGCCAAAGTCCGATCAAGTGTGATCACCATCGGCACAGAACGCTCCTCTGTTATATTATATGAAATAAGTATTGAACACGTCACCAATCTTCTAGAGCTTCTATTGACATGAAATTCTCACCAGATATCGGTAACAACCCATCCAATCCACACAGGCAGAGAAACCACCATAGACGTCCATAACTTACGTGTAATAATGTGAAAAGATACAGAGATTAAGTATTGAACACATTCTGAAATGTATTCAATCCTTGATACTTTGTTGGTGATGAAGCTGCAGACGCCTCTTGTATGGAGACTCATCCCTGCATTGCTCAGGGGGATTTTGGCCCATTCTTCCACGAAAACACTCTAGTCTTCTCCTCCTGCAGATCCCGTGGATCCTTCTATGATCTCGGAGCTTTAGATCCTTCTAGACATTTTCTATTGGATTCAGCTCCGGTGATCGGCTCGGCCATTCTAGCAGATTTATTTTATTTCCTTGGCTGTGAGTTCAGTACATTATAATAAGGTTACGTTCATGAGCCGGCTCACTGGTTTTCCCCATCATGAGATGTTTCTTGTGTGGCTCCTTGGTAATGAGACGCCTTTTTATCGGCCATCAGATGAAGCAGCTGATCTTATTATCACTCTGTGGCAGGATTGCTTCCTAATTACTGATAGATTGCAGCTGGTGTCAGGATTTTCCAGGGCTTTCTGCACCTCTCTTTCATGTGTTTCCTTGTGTCATTTCTCCTTACTACAAATCACATAATTAATGAACATCTCTGCTTTGATTTTTTTGGGCAGTGTGGATTGGATGGGTTATTACTGACATCTGGTGAGAAATTCACATTAATACCACCTTTAGAAATATACTAACTTAGGAAATTGGTGACGTGTTCAATACTTATTTGAGCCGATATGTGTGACATATCTCTATTAGGAAAAGGTTGATCCTCTCTCTGACACACCACGGACTAGGGAGCGTCTGGATACAATGCGTGACCGTGGTGCACAGACCAACAGTGTATGGCGCACTACACACAACGACAGACAGGGAGACACCGGGGGACAAATAAAAGAGAGGATCCTGCTCATTGGCAACGGGGAGAGGAGACCTCCTGCACTCACCTGCGGCTATGCCCTGATCTCCCTACTGTCCCTATACGAGTTCTTTCACCTCGTCGCCTAGTCACTCACTAGCCTTGATGTTTGCTCTAAATAGGGAGATGGCCGGCAGGAGCACTAGTCCCAACCACTGCAATAACAACAAGAGGAGAAGGAAAGAGACAGGGGAACAACAAACAACATCATGCCTGCTGCCACTCTCCTGGGCAGCAGACGGCTTGGCGATGGTCAGCTCTTCAGAGTAATACCTACACCTCAGGTAGCTAGGCCAGGCATCAGTTCAATCACTAGCAAGGTATCCTGGACCATGTGACCATATAAAGGAGATGGGAGTGATCACAAAGTAGCCACACCTGGGACGAGAACTAAGGAGCATTGCAGCAACAGAAACTGACATTAACTCCTACACTGCCAAAGGGAAGAAACATATTTAAAATGAAGTCTCAATATAGAAATGAGACAGTCTCCACAGTAAGAGACCCTTGTGACACTACCCTTCTCCAGCAAGAATCCTATCCTTGCTCCCTGGTGATCACTCACCTCCCACTTGAAGCCGGCGTCCCGCAGAGACGTCTTTCCTGGGGGCATCCAGGGACTCTGGTCTTCACCTTAACGCTTCGTCGTAAGTTTCCCACATCGCTCTTCATTTTGCTTTTGGTCCCTTTCTGTCAACAGAATGGAAAACATTATAAACCAGCTGCCGTCATAGCTTGGACACGAGATCATCCTGAGCCTCCTGGTTCACATTTTTCCCCACTCCAATCAGCTGATCGGTGGACGTCCCGGGAGATACAGCGGACGAGACAACAATTTTCTAGTTATGGAGAATCCCTTTAAATAAGAAAACTCTTCCACCAGGGGGCGCTCAAACACATGAACTGTGAACTGATTGGATTATGCAAATCTATTCTAAATACGTATAATTTGGTGTTATTGATATTATTGACTCATTGCATTCCTTCATTATGTAATATCATGGAACATGTTGCCTTGTTATTAAAACATGCTAGACATTGGCTTCACTCCCAGACTGAGGTGGCCCTCATGGTTTTCTCTATTCACAGTACATGAGTACCTATTTCTCTTAAGGGTGACTATTTAAAGGGATACATATATGCTAGATATGCAGTACA
Source organism: Allobates femoralis (assembly GCA_033576535.1). NCBI lineage: Eukaryota > Metazoa > Chordata > Amphibia > Anura > Aromobatidae > Allobates > Allobates femoralis. Next base: position 11,629,227 of record JARQOC010000008.1, read on the forward strand.
ATACAGGATATGAGCACTTTGGACAATCTTTGGATATCTTCATATATATATAAAGGGGTCTCACCTGCACTTTGGAGGAGATTTTTCGGCCCCTTCTTGACGTGGACGTGGACGGGGGTGCTGTCATCTACGTGGACGTGCAGTGGCGGAGACGGCGAGCGATTCTTCATTGCTCTGTGGTGGATGGTTTTCTAAAAATAAATGAAATAAATAAAAATAATAATAAAAAATATAATAAAATAATAATAATAAAATGAAAAAAAAGAGCAACTGATGGGAAAACCCGACAATAAAGAACCAAATCCGTCTGCACAGATTTGCACCTCCCCATTATATCTATATCCGAGGATCTGGATCAGAACCGAATCCCATTGATGCCAATGAAGGTTGTGAGTAGTCGGCAGTGGAGGGAGCCCAGTGGGGCTGGAGGGATCACTGCGGCTCTGCAGAGACTATGTGCACAGTTGTGTTTCCCATGGGGCATTGGTTGCTGCAGGCAGATCTGGATCTCTGTGATCAGAACCAGCAGCTCGGAGCAGAATCAGAAGTGTACGTACCGGGTGCAGAGACTCCTGTGCTGAGATCCCCGGAGACTCCGCTGTAAACTGTCCCTATAGAAACCGAAGCTTCTTACAACTGTCTGTACAGGAGCCAAACCGCTCCCTAATGAGGGCGAGGCCGAGAGGTGGAGGAGCTGAGAGCACCGGGAGGGGGGCAGTGAGGTATACAGCACAGGGGGACAGCGGGGTGTACAGCACAGGGGGACAGCAGGGTGTACAGCACAGGGGGGACAGCGGGGTGTACAGCACAGGGGGGACAGCGGGGTGTACAGCACAGGGGGACAGCGGGGTGTACAGCACAGGGGGACAGCGGGGTGTACAGCACCAGGAGGGGGGACAGCGGGGCGCACAGCACAGGGGGACAGCGGGGCGCACAGCAGGGCGCACAGCACAGTGGGACAGCGTGGTATACAGCACAGGGGGACAGCGGGGTATACAGCTCGGTATACAGCAGAGGGGGACAGCGGGGTACATAGTACCGGACAGCGGGGTATACAGCACGAGGGAGACAGCGGGGTACATAGTACTGGACAGCAGGGTATACAGAACCAGGGGGACAGCGGGGTATACAGCTCGGTATACAGCACCAGGGGGACAGTGAGGTACATAGTACCGGACAGCGGGGTATACAGCTCGGTATACAGCAGAGGGGGACAGCGGGGTACATAGTACCGGACAGCGGGGTATACAGCGGGGTATACAGCACCAGGGGGACAGCGGGGTACATAGTACTGGACAGCAGGGTATACAGAACCAGGGGGACAGCGGGGTATACAGCACCAGGGGGACAGTGAGGTACATAGTACCGGACAGCGGGGTATACAGCTCGGTATACAGCAGAGGGGGACAGCGGGGGTACATAGTACCGGACAGCGGGGTATACAGCACCAGGGGGACAGTGAGGTACATAGTACCGGACAGCGGGGTACATAGTACTGGACAGCGGGGTATACAGCACCAGGGGGACAGTGAGGTACATAGTACCGGACAGCGGGGTATACAGCTCGGTATACAGCAGAGGGGGACAGCGGGGTACATAGTACCGGACAGCGGGGTATACAGCACCAGGGGGACAGTGGGGTATACAGCACCAGGGGGACAGCGGGGTACATAGTACTGGACAGCAGGGTATACAGCACCAGGGGGACAGCAGGGTATACAGCACCAGGGGGACAGCGGGGTATACAGCACCAGGGGGACAGTGAGGTACATAGTACCAGACAGCGGGGTATACAGCTCGGTATACAGCAGAGGGGGGACAGCGGGGTACATAGTACCGGACAGCGGGGTATACAGCTCGATATACAGCACAGGGGGACAGCGGGGTAGACAGCTCGATATACAGCACAGGGGGACAGCGGGGTATACAGCTCGGTATACAGCACAGGGGGACAGCGGGGTATACAGCTCAGTATACAGCACAGGGGGACAGCGGGGTAGACAGCTCGATATACAGCACAGGGGGACAGCGGGGTATACAGCTCGGTATACAGCACAGGGGGACAGCGGGGTATACAGCTCAGTATACAGCACAGGGGGGACAGGCGGGGTACATAGTACTGGACAATATTAGCATTTGTACATTATTTCAGGCCTCTGCTGCTGTCAGTGAATGTGAACTCTCCAGGTTCACCTCCAGAGACTGGAAATGAGAGAATCCGTTCACCGACAGCAGCAGAGTGGGGAGGTCTCATTCATTCACAGATGGCAGCAGAGTGGGGAGGTCTCATTCATTCACAGATGGCAGCAGAGTGGGGAGGTCTCATTCATTCACTGCCAGCAGCAGAGGGGGGAGGTCTCATTCATTCACTGACAGCAGCAGAGGGGGGAGGTCTCATTCATTCACTGCCAGCAGCAGAGGGGGGAGGTCTCATTCATTCACTGCCAGCAGCAGAGGGGGGAGGTCTCATTCATTCACTGACAGCAGCAGAGGGGGGAGGTCTCATTCATTCACTGCCGGCAGCAGAGGGGGGAGGTCTCATTCATTCACTGCCGGCAGCAGAGGGGGGAGGTCTCATTCATTCACTGCCAGCTGCAGAGGGGGGAGGTCTCATTCATTCACTGCCAGCAGCAGAGGGGGGAGGTCTCATTCATTCACTGACAGCAGCAGAGGGGGGAGGTCTCATTCATTCACTGACAGCAGCAGAGGGGGAAGGTCTCATTCATTCACTGACAGCAGCAGAGGGGAGAGGTCTCATTCATTCACTGACAGCAGCAGAGGGGGGAGGTCTCATTCATTCACTGACAGCAGCAGAGGGGGGAGGTCTCATTCATTCACTGACAGCAGCAGAGGGGGAGGTCTCATTCATTCACTGACAGCAGCAGAGGGGGGAGGTCTCATTGACTGACAGCAGCAGAGGAGGAGGTCTCATTCATTCACTGACAGCAGCAGAGGGAGTCTCATTGACTGACAGCAGCAGGGGAGGTCTCATTCATTCACTGCCAGCAGCAGAGGGGGGAGGTCTCATTCATTACTGCCAGCAGCAGAGGGGGGAGGTCTCATTCATTCACTGCCAGCAGCAGAGGGAGGAGGTCTCATTCATTCACTGCCAGCAGCAGAGGGAGGGGGTCTCATTCATTCACTGCCAGCAGCAGAGGGGGGAGGTCTCATTCATTCACTGACAGCAGCAGAGGGGGAGGTCTCATTCATTCACTGACAGCAGCAGAGGGGGAGGTCTCATTCATTCACTGACAGCAGCAGAGGGGGAGGTCTCATTCATTCACTGACAGCAGCAGAGGGGGAGGTCTCATTCATTCACTGACAGCAGCAGAGGGGGAGGTCTCATTCATTCACTGACAGCAGCAGAGGGGGGAGGTCTCATTCATTCACTGACAGCAGCAGAGGGGGGAGGTCTCATTCATTCACTGACAGCAGCAGAGGGGGGAGGTCTCATTCATTCACTGACAGCAGCAGAGGGGGGAGGTCTCATTCATTCACTGACAGCAGCAGAGGGGGGAGGTCTCATTCATTCACTGACAGCAGCAGAGGGGAGGGGTCTCATTCACTGACAGCAAGGGGGGTATGAGGGAGGTCTCATTCACTGAAGCGGAGGCATCAGCTGAGGGGGGAGGTCTCATTCACTGACAGCAGCGGAGGGGGAGGTCTCATTCATTCACTGCCAGCAGCAGAGGGGGGAGGTCTCATTCATTCACTGACAGCAGCAGAGGGGGAAGGTCTCATTCATTCACTGACAGCAGCAGAGGGGGAGGTCTCATTGACTGACAGCAGCAGAGGGGGGAGGTCTCATTCATTCACTGACAGCAGCAGAGGGGGGAGGTCTCATTCATTCACTGCCAGCAGCAGAGGGTGGAGGTCTCATTCATTCACTGACAGCAGCAGAGGGGGAAGGTCTCATTCATTCACTGACAGCAGCAGAGGGGGGAGGTCTCATTCATTCACTGACAGCAGCAGAGGGGGGAGGTCTCATTCACTGCCAGCAGCAGAGGGGGAGGTCTCATTCATTCACTGCCAGCAGCAGAGGGGGGAGGTCTCATTCATTCACTGACAGCAGCAGAGGGGGAAGGTCTCTTTCATTCACTGACAGCAGCAGAGGGGAGGTCTCATTGACTGACAGCAGCAGAGGGAGGAGGTCTCATTCATTCACTGACAGCAGCAGAGGGGGAGGTCTCATTCATTCACTGACAGCAGCAGAGGGGGAGGTCTCATTCACTGACAGCAGCAGAGGGGGAGGTCTCATTCATTCACTGCCAGCAGCAGAGGGGGGAGGTCTCATTCATTCACTGCCAGCAGCAGAGGGGGGAGGCCTCACTCATTCACTGCCAGCAGCAGAGGGGGGAGGTCTCATTCATTCACTGACAGCAGCAGAGGGGGAGGTCTCATTCATTCACTGACAGCACCAGAGGGGGAGGTCTCATTCATTCCCTGACAGCACCAGAAGGGGGGGGGTCTCATTCATTCCCTGACAGCACCAGAGGGGGGGGGTCTCATTCATTCACTGACAGCAGCAGAGGGGGAGGTCTCATTCATTCACTGACAGCAGCAGAGGGGGAGGTCTCATTCATTCCCTGACAGCACCAGAAGGGGGGGGTCTCATTCATTCCCTGACAGCACCAGAGGGGGGAGGTCTCATTCATTCACTGACAGCACCAGAGGGGGGGGTCTCATTCACTGACAGCAGCAGAGGGGGGAGGTCTCATTCATTCACTGACAGCAGCAGAGGTCCTGCAGATGGTGAACAACGCTCTGTAAACTGCAGCTCCTCCAGCTGAAACAAAACTACAACTCCCAGCATGCCCTGGGCTCACCCTACACATCCCAGCACAGCCTGACAGCCCGGGCATGCTGGGAGTTGTAGTTTTGGTAGCAAAGAATACAGACTCTCCCTCTGGAAGTAACCTCTGCTCTGCAGGAGCAGTGGGACTACAAGCCCCAGGAGAACAATACAAGCTTCCCCGGTGCTGCTGGGAGTTGTAGTCCCTCCTCACTCACAGCTCCCGCTCCCTCTTACCACTGGCGGCGGCATCTTCGCCTGACTCAGCTTTTGTTCCGGGACACGCCCCCTCGCTGGCCGCTCATTGGTTCATTTGAATGTAGTTCCAAAAGAATGTGCCCTCCGATTGGTCTAACTATACGAAAGGGGCGGTACTCCGTAACGTCTGTTGTCCTGACAACAGCAGGAGACGCGCTCGGTTTCCCGGTTTGATGGCGTCACGTGATACTCAACCCGGAAGCAGAAAGAAGTTCAGCGGAAGTGGTCTCCCTGAGTGTGTGGTTTAGTGTTCTGAAGTTGCTGTGATGCCGAGCAGGAGGGACTATGACACCTTGAAGGCGCTGAAGAATTCTCCTAAGGGAAGGCTGCAATATAACAGAGGATGGAGCTCGGAGGTAGAGGCTGCCCCCTGCTGGGTGACCCCCGGTACTGGTGACCCCCAGTACTGCTGCCCCCTGCTGGGTGACCCCCGGTACTGCTGCCCCCTCCTGGGTGACACCCCCCCAGTACTGCTGCCCCCTGCTGGGTGACCCCCCAGTACTGCTGCCCCCTGCTGGGTGACCCCGAGTACTGCTGCCACCTGCTGGGTGACCCCGAGTACTGCTGCCCCCTGCTGGGTGACCCCGAGTACTGCTGCCCCCTGCTGGGTGACCCCGAGTACTGCTGCCCCCTGCTGGGTGACCCCGAGTACTGCTGCCCCCTGCTGGGTGACCCCGAGTACTGCTGCCCCCTGCTGGGTGACCCCGAGTACTGCTGCCCCCTGCTGGGTGACCCCCAGTACTGCTACCTCCTGCTGGGTGACCCCGAGTACTGCTGCCCCCTGCTGGGTGACCCCGAGTACTGCTGCCCCCTGCTGGGTGACCCCGAGTACTGCTGCCCCCTGCTGGGTGACCCCGAGTACTGCTGCCCCCTGCTGGGTGACCCCCAGTACTGCTACCTCCTGCTGGGTGACCCCGAGTACTGCTGCCCCCTGCTGGGTGACCCCGAGTACTGCTGTCCCCTGCTGGGTGACCCCCCAGTACTGCTGTCCCCTGCTGGGTGACCCCCCAGTACTGCTGCCCCCTGCTGGGTGACCCCTCAGTACTGCTGCCCCCTGCTGGGTGACCCCGAGTACTGCTGCCCCCTGCTGGGTGACCCCCCAGTACTGCTGTCCCCTGCTGGGTGACCCCCAGTACTGCTGCCCCCTGCTGGGTGACCCCGAGTACTGCTGCCCCCTGCTGGGTGACCCCCCAGTACTGCTGCCCCCTGCTGGGTGACCCCCCAGTACTGCTGCCCCCTGCTGGGTGACCCCCCAGTACTGCTGCCCCCTGCTGGGTGACCCCCCAGTACTGCTGCCCCCTGCTGGGTGACCCCCCAGTACTGCTGCCCCCTGCTGGGTGACCCCGAGTACTGCTGCCCCCTGCCGGGTGACCCCCAGTACTGCTGTCCCCTGCTAGGTGACCCCCAGTACTGCTGCCCCCTGCTGGGTGACCCCCGATACTGCTGCCCCCTGCTGGGTGACCCCCGGTACTGCTGCCCCCTGCTGGGTGACCCCCCAGTACTGCTGTCCCCTGGTGGGTGACCCCCGGTACTGCTGCCCCCTGCTGGGTGACCCCGAGTACTGCTGCCCCCTGCTGGGTGACCCCGAGTACTGCTGCCCCCTGCTGGGTGACCCCCGGTACTGCTGCCCCCTGCTGGGTGACCCCCGGTACTGCTGCCCCCTGCTGGGTGTGACCCCCGGTACTGCTGCCCCCTGCTGGGTGACCCCCGGTACTGCTGCCCCCTGCTGGGTGACTCCCCCCAGTACTGCTGCCACCTGCTGGGTGACCCCCCAGTACTGCTGCCCCCTGCTGGGTGACCCCCCAGTACTGCTGCCCCCTGCTGGGTGACCCCCCAGTACTGCTGCCCCCTGCTGGGTGACCCCCCAGTACTGCTGCCCCCTGCTGGGTGACCCCCCAGTACTGCTGCCCCCTGCTGGGTGACCCCCCAGTACTGCTGCCCCCTGCTGGGTGACCCCGAGTACTGCTGCCCCCTGCTGGGTGACCCCCCAGTACTGCTGCCCCCTGCTGGGTGACCCCCAGTACTGCTGCCCCCTGCTGGGTGACCCCCCAGTACTGCTGTCCCCTGCTGGGTGACCCCCAGTACTGCTGCCCCCTGCTGGGTGACCCCCAGTACTGCTGCCCCCTGCTGGGTGACCCCCAGTACTGCTGCCCCCTGCTGGGTGACCCCCGGTACTGCTGCCCCCTGCTGGGTGACCCCCCAGTACTGCTGCCCCCTGCTGGGTGACCCCGAATACTGCTGCCCCCTGCTGGGTGACCCCGAATACTGCTGCCCCCTGCTGGGTGACCCCCGGTACTGCTGCCCCCTGCTGGGTGACCCCCGGTACTGCTGCCCCCTGCTGGGTGACCCCCCCAGTACTGCTGCCACCTGCTGGGTGACCCCGAGTACTGCTGCCCCCTGCTGGGTGACCCCCCCCCCAGTACTGCTGCCCCCTGCTGGGTGACCCCCCCCCCCCCCCCCAGTACTGCTGCCCCCTGCTGGGTGACCCCCCCCCCCCCAGTACTGCTGCCCCCTGCTGGGTGACCCCGAGTACTGCTGCCCCCTGCTGGGTGACCCCCCCCCAGTACTGCTGCCCCCTGCTTGGTGACCCCTGGTACTGCTGTCCCCCCCCCCCCCCCCTCCGCTTGGTGACCCTCATTAGAGATGCCCCCCTAGTACTGGTGACTCCCCCATTACAGATGACCCCCACTACTGCTGCTCCCTGCTGGGTGTGACCCTTCATTACAGGTGCCCCTCACTGGGTGATCCCCCATTACAGATTACCCCTTGTACTGGTGCCCCCCACTGGTGACCCCCCATTACAGATTAGCCCTAGTACCGGTGCCCCCCAGTACAGGTGCCCCTTGCTCTATGACCCTCCTATTACACGTGACCCCTAGTACTGGTGCCCCCCCACTGGGTGATTTCGCCTCCCCCCATTACAGATGACCCCCCCCCCCCCAGTATAACTACCCCCCTTTGGGTGACTCCCAGTACAGCAGCCCCACAGTTACTCATTAACCCCTTCTTGCCTGCGGTCCCCTTTTTTCAAGAGCCGTAACTTTGTATTATTTTTCTGTCCTGGTAGAAGTATAAGGGATTTTTTCCTGTATTGGTGACAGCTTTACTTTGCCGCATCCTCAGACCGTGTAACATTTACCCTGTTGGGGTTCAGCTCTGTTCACCAGGTCAAGCCATGGTCTCCTTATGTAGATTTGCAGATTTTGTACTTGTCACATGATGACTCACTTCCCATACGCTTCTCTATGCCAATGGCCGCGCATCCCCTCCTCACAATCGTGTCCTTGAAGATGGGGGTCACCCATGAGAGGACGTGACTCTGGATAGTCGATATCCTGTGGACGCCCTCCGTGCTCTGTCTGCAATGTTTCACAGACCCCATAGACTTTTATGTACGTTCTTGGTCCCTGTCTCCACAGTTTGATGCAGATTTTGTGAATCTGCATCAAAATCTGAAGCCAACAAAGTCTATAACAGTTCAGACCTTGTTGATTTTGTTTTTTTTCTTGCAGATTTCTTTTTTCTGCACCAAATCTGCAAAGGAAAAAAAAAGCATCAAATAACGCAGAGTGGGCACAGGTCCTTAAACTGTCACTTGTATTGAAAATGGACGTCCAGAGTGACTATAGACATATCATTTTAGACCAGACGATCCTTTAAGGGGAATCTGTCAGCAGGTTTTTGCTGTGTAATCTGAGGTAGGGACTGAGAGCCTGATACCATGGATGTGCCACTTATTAGGCTGTGTGCTGTTGTTTACATACAACGAAGGTTTTATGAGCAGGAGATTATCACTACCGAACTAGGTTTCCTGGTGTCTAATCCAACCAGTCCCCCCAGCTCTGATTAACTGCTCACTGTCAATAGATATTATACACAGAAAGCTGTAGTGCGAGTGGGGTCAGCTTTCTGAGCTCTGCTACATCTAAGAATTCTGATTGGCACTGCACGCAGTAAACTAAGTGACACATCGCTGGATTTGTGGTCTCTTTTCTGAGAGGAAAGAAAACTTAAAGGTTCCAGCTTCTATTAAAATATATAAGCTTTATTCCATTATTAAAAAATTACACATATTAATAAGAATTACCGTAATAAGAATGGGAGACTGGAAGCCAAGAAACCGCATTTCAAACCTATTGATAACACAGGATTGCATTTTGACTGCATCGTCTTGAGCTTTCTGTCTCCCATTCTTATTAATTCCTACTAATATGTCTAATTTTCAAGGATGGAATAAAAGTTATATGCTTTAATGCTTGAACCTTCAAGTTTTTTTCAATCAAGTTCATGCTACTCAGAGAGGTGTCCTGGACTTCATGTCGAACTGTGAGCTGGTGACGTCTTCATTTTCCTACATTGTGCTGCTGTCGTCAGAGAAAGTAACAAAAATCAGGTGACAGATTCCCTTTAAAGTGAACCTGTCACCAGATTTGGGTGTGAAACTAAAAACGCCCCTTCAGCAGCGCCTGTGCTGCATGGTAAGAAGTCGGCTATTCTGCCCTGACTGCCCCTGTACACCCAATAAATAAGTTTTAAAAAACTTCCCGCCCTGTGTTATAATTTCTTGTTTCCGGTCCGATGGGACTGATGACTGTTCGGTCCATCTGCCCTCTCCTTCGCCGGCCGTCCGCCCGTCCCGCCCTCTCCCTCGCCGGCCGTCCGCCCGTCCCGCCCTCTCCCTCGCCGGCCGTCCGCCCGTCCCGCCCTCTCCCTCGCCGGACGTCCGCCCGTCCCGCCCTCTCCCTCGCCGGCCGTCCGCCCGTCCCGCCCTCTCCCTCGCCGGCCGTCCGCCCGTCCCGCCCTCTCCCTCGCCGCCCGTCCCGCCCTCTCCCTCGCCGGCCGTCCCGCCCTCTCCCTCGCCGGCCGTCCGCCCGTCCCGCCCTCTCCCTCGCCGGCCGTCCGCCCGTCCCGCCCTCTCCCTCGCCGGCCGTCCGCCCGTCCCGCCCTCTCCCTCGCCGGCCGTCCGCCCGTCCCGCCCTCTCCCTCGCCGGCCGTCCGCCCGTCCCGCCCTCTCCCTCGCCGGCCGTCCGCCCGTCCCGCCCTCTCCCTCGCCGGCCGTCCGCCCGTCCCGCCCTCTCCCTCGCCGGCCGTCCGCCCGTCCCGCCCTCTCCCTCGCCGGCCGTCCGCCCGTCCCGCCCTCTCCCTCGCCGGCCGTCCGCCCGTCCCGCCCTCTCCCTCGCCGGCCGTCCGCCCGTCCCGCCCTCTCCCTCGCCGGCCGTCCGCCCGTCCCGCCCTCTCCCTCGCCGGCCGTCCGCCCGTCCCGCCCTCTCCCTCGCCGGCCGTCCGCCCGTCCCGCCCTCTCCCTCGCCGGCCGTCCGCCCGTCCCGCCCTCTCCCTCGCCGGCCGTCCGCCCGTCCCGCCCTCTCCCTCGCCGGCCGGCCGCCCGTCCCGCCCTCTCCCTCGCCGGCCGGCCGCCCGTCCCGCCCTCTCCCTCGCCGGCCGGCCGCCCGTCCCGCCCTCTCCCTCGCCGGCCGTCCGCCCGTCCCGCCCTCTCCCTCGCCGGCCGTCCGCCCGTCCCGCCCTCTCCCTCGCCGGCCGTCCGCCCGTCCCGCCCTCTCCCTCGCCGGCCGTCCGCCCGTCCCTCCCTCGCCGGCCGTCCGCCCGTCCCGCCCTCTCCCTCGCCGGCCGTCCGCCCGTCCCGCCCTCTCCCTCGCCGGCCGGCCGCCCGTCCCGCCCTCTCCCTCGCCGGCCGGCCGCCCGTCCCGCCCTCTCCCTCGCCGTTCGTCCCGCCCTCTCCCTCGCCGGCCGGCCGCCCGTCCCTCCCTCTCCCTCGCCGTTCGTCCCGCCCTCTCCCTCGCCGGCCGGCCACTTTAAGGGATTCTGTATGTGACTGCAGACTTTTGAATCCTGACCGCGTTCATACCGCACACTGTCATGATTCTCGGGTCGTGGTGGCCACTTTACTGCAAGTATGGAATATGCATACCTCTGACTACACAGCCTCGGTTAGGTCACTTATATTTAGCGAGGCCGCACACATCTAATCTGAATATGTCTGGTAGTATGCATATCACCGCCAAGACCTGAGCATCCTGACAACGTGCAATGCGCGCACCGTCAGGATTCAGAAGTGACTGCAGACTCTTATCAGAAGTCCAGACAGCTCCTTTAAGTGATTAAACAGCACGGTGCAGAGCGGGCTCAGCTCCTGAGCCTGCACTAAATGTCCTGCTCCTGATAGGAATTAATTAGAATAGGACAGAACAACTGACACCGGCCGACTGTGGAGGTCTCTGGATGTAATGTTATCACCTCCCGCCAGCGGCATCCTGGCAGTCATCGGCCGCCACATCTTTACATTGACTCCTCCCTTTGGGTAATATAAAAAGGATCCAATGCAAGGAATAAGGGGAGTCAAGAGTAGACGACCCCTTCAAATTTGTGTTGGTTAATATATTGTTTTAAAAGTTGTATCGGATATTAAATCATGGTTGTTTTATTTTCTAAAAATGGCTTCACCCCTCTCCATGGGTGCTGTCTAGTATTGGTACTGAGGTGTAATACCGCACACACCCTGAGGGCTGGGGGGGGTGCTGTTTATGACAACCCCATTTTTTCTGATTATTTCTAGAATACTCTGCATATCAACAAGTCTACGGTGACGTTATCAGAATATGCAGCCTGGGTCCTGGATAATGTCAGCATCAGCTCCGAACCGAATGATTCCGCCGAGCGGCCGTCACCGCAGGATGACTCCGTCTCCATCACACGCCAGGACTCGGTACTCCCATCACTATAGTCACGGCTTGTCGCAGTGTTGAAGCTTCTCGTTCTCACTCTCTATCTTCGCAGGAGAATCAGCGCTCCGAGGACTCCTTCAAAGAAGCCGAATCATCGTCATCAAAACTCAAGATGGAGAAAGTCTTGGAAGTGGAAGGAAATATAATATTGTTTGAGAAGGCGCAAGAGCTGAAAGTGAAGGTAGGTTTGTATGGAGAAGGTCAGCTGATCAAGAAGATTCTGCAGAAATGGCGCCACCCCAGTCTACAGGTCATGTGCGGTACTGCTGCTCAGCGAATCCCAGACAAAATGCATAGTGTGGCACTATATCTGGGAAAAGAGCAGCCATGTTTATCTTACTTTATACAACCCCCTCCTGTGTCCGCTGACTTTCAGGAATCCCAACCATCAGCTCACATGTAGTAAAAAGAAGAAAATCTGCACCACCCTGCGTGTTCGTAAGCAGATTCACTGGTATACGGCAATGTGTGATTGCAGCCTTACAAGTGATAATTGCAAAAGGTGGCGCTCACTAAAGGGAAACATATAGTGCTTTCACAAGAAGAGAATAAGTGGCACTCACCCGAATTGAATAAAACGAGTCCTTTATTGGGAATTTATAAAATCCAGGCCAGGTACAGAAGGATGCTGTCATCTCTGGAGGATAACAGCTGTTTCGTGCTTATCCAGCACTTCAACAGATCCTACAGAAGGATACTATTAACTCTGGAGGATAACAGCTGTTTCATGCTTATCCAGCATTTCAACAGATCCTACAGAAGGATACTATTAACTCTGGAGGATAACAGCTGTTTCATGCTTATCCAGCACTTCAACAGATCCTACAGAAGGATACTATTAACTCTGGAGGATAACAGCTGTTTCATGCTTATCCAGCACTTCAACAGATCCTACAGAAGGATACTATTAACTCTGGAGGATAACAGCTGTTTCATGCTCATCCAGCACTTCAACAGATCCTACAGAAGGATACTATTAACTCTGGAGGATAACAGCTGTTTCATGCTTATCCAGCACTTCAACAGATCCTACAGAAGGATACTATTAACTCTGGAGGATAACAGCTGTTTCGTGCTTATCCAGCACTTCAACAGATTCTACAGAAGGATACTATTAACTCTGGAGGATAACAGCTGTTTCATGCTTATCCAGCACTTCAACAGATCCTACAGAAGGATACTATTAACTCTGGAGCATAACAGCTGTATTGTGCTTGTTCAGCACTTCAGCAGATACTACAGAAGGAAGCTATCAGTTCTTGAGGATAACAGCTGTTTTGTGCTTGTCCAGCACTTCAACAGGTGTGGATATGTTGAAGTGCTGGATAAGCATGAAACAGCTGTTATCCTCCAGAGCTGATAGTATCTTTCTGTACCTGTCTTGATTTTACGAATTCCCAATAAAGGACTCGTTTTAGGCAATTCAGGCGAGTGCCGCTTATTCTCTTTTTGTGAAATTACCAACGATCAGCTCCGTTCTACCCAAACGAATGGGATCAAGCTGCTATATCAGGCACAGCCACTAATAAATGCATGTGTAGGGGCGCCACAGCCCCAGCTCAGTTGATTATAGGGGTGCCACCAGTCGGATACCCTCCCAGTCCTATTCTAAGTCTTGGTTATAGACTTAAGCAAAATGATTTGCAGGCGGATCAGTCGATGGTCTGATTAGCCGACCCAAAGCGACATTGTGGGCCAGATGCATGACGTTGCATTGTGCTTGGTAGGGTAAGGGCAGATAGGAGCAGATTTCAGTCCAGGCATAACGTGGATCAGGATTCTGCCATCCTTTGGGTCAACTTTGATGTTATGAATGTTCCATCTTTAACTTTTCATTGGGGGAGGGGCATATTTTTATCATCTCTGTTTCTCTATTGCCTCATTGGGGGACACAGGAGAGCATGGGTGTATGCTGCCACTAGGAGGCGACACTAAAGCTAAATAAAAACAAGTTGGCTCCTCCTCAGTAGTATACACCCCCAGTCCAGAGGGACAAGTAACCAGTTTACGCTTAGTGTCTGCAGGAGGCAGACGTGCGGCAGCGCTCCAGACCCGATAGGTTCGTATCTTTAAGGTTTTCTCTTTGTGTGTCAGACACAGCTGATCGGGAAGCTGGCTGGATCTCATCCTCCTGTAATCCCTCTCAATTACAGGCAGAGGGAAACAGTCTGGTGTATCATCCAGTCGGTCGCCCCTCTGTACCAAGTGGCTGAGCCCCCCCACACCACACGCTCATTGAAAAGAAGTGCTGGGAGGAAGACGGCCGTACCCCTGGTGAAAGACCAGGGGTCCAGATTGGGCCGTCTTCTGTGCGGTCGGGGGGCAGAAGACGGATGTTAATCCTCGGCTGACCGCTTCTACCTACAGGTAAACAGGCAGTATCCAGAGCTCGCCATGTGACCCCCCCCCCTCCAGGAGGAAAGGACCCTGCAGGTCAGGGGGGATGTACCTGGCATCTGAGCTCCCAAAACACAGGACAGGGGAGAAGTCTCCGCTGTGTGTGACTCCCCCCAGCACCAACCTCTCATGGGCCCAGGAGGATGGATGGACCCAGGAGGATGGATGGACCCAGGAGGATGGATGGACCCAGGAGGATGGATGGACCCAGGAGGATGGATGGACCCAGGAGGATGGATGGACCCAGGAGGATGGATGGACCCAGGAGGATGGATGCCCCCAGGAGGATGGATGCCCCCAGGAGGATGGATGCCCCCAGGAGGATGGATGCCCCTAGGAGGATGGATGCCCCTAGGAGGATGGATGCCCCTAGGAGGATGGATGCCCCTAGGAGGATGGATGCCCCTAGGAGGATGGATGCCCCTAGGAGGATGGATGCCCCTAGGAGGATGGATGCCCCTAGGAGGATGGATGGGCCCAGGAGGATGGATGCCCCTAGGAGGATGGATGCCCCTAGGAGGATGGATGCCCCTAGGAGGATGGATGCCCCTAGGAGGATGGATGCCCCTAGGAGGATGGATGGGCCCAGGAGGATGGATGGACCCAGGAGGATGGATGGACCCAGGAGGATGGATGGACCCAGGACTGTGCAGGCACTCTCTCTCTCTCTCCCTCTCTCTCTCTCTCTTGCTCTCCCTGGCCTTCTGCAGGACTGGGACACGCCCCTGTCGGCTGGGCCAATCAGCTCTCAGCCCGGGAGAGCAGCCTGTGTTTTTTTGTTTGTTTTCTTGCACTCCATCCCCCCCCCCCCCTGCCAAACTGCTACAAAGCAGTGCTATTAACCCTATACATGCTGCAGCTCCAGCAGGAGCACATAACTGCAGCAGCCAAGGTGCTGGTGAAAGATGGAGGTGCTTTCTCCCTGTTTATAGTGTGCAACTAAGGCTGGGTTCACATTTGCAGAACCCTCAGCAGCGTTCTGCGGAGGGGATCCGCAATGTGACCGCAGCGGTCGCCAGCTCCTAGCTTTATAATGGGAGCGCACGGTGCTGCGCTTGACAGCGCATGACCGTGCGCACCCATTCACTCCCATATGTGATCTGTGCACAGGCGGATGCCTGCGCACAAATCACACTGAGTCGTCCGCACCAGGGACGCGACATGTTGCATTCCTGGTGCGGACGAGAATGGGTGCGCATGGTCATGCGCAGTCGAGCGCAGCACCGTGCACTCCCATTATAAAGATAGGGGCTTGCGGTGGCTGCGGACACATTGTGGATCCCCTCCGCAGAACGCTGCGGAGGGGTCCGCAAATGTGAACCCAGCCTAACAGAGGAACAATCTTGTTTTATTGGAGCCCCCCCCCCCTTCACTAAACAGTGCAGAATTTCCAGCCACTACGAATGATGTCTTTGCCTGCAACTATGACCTGCAACCTGTCCACGGCCTAGTGCACAGATCTCTACACATCATGTACTATGTCTTTTCCTGCAGCCACGGTATCCAACTATGAACACGCAGCCTGGCCACTACCCAGTGCAGAGTCTCCAGACATCACATTGTTTCTTTGCCCGCACTTATGGCCATGGAACTTGTCTGACCAGACACTAGTGTCCAGAGGCAGAGCGCCACCCAGTGCACAGAACAAATACATCACATAATTGCCAGCAAGTTTAGTTTACGGCATCAGACCTCCGGCTGTCGGGCATCCCATTCCTCCAGACCGCCGGCTGCCGGGCATCCCATTCCTCCAGACCGCCGGCTGCCGGGCATCCCATTCCTCCAGACCTCCGGCTGCCGGGCATCCCATTCCTCCAGACCTCCGGCTGCCGGGCATCCCATTCCTCCAGACCTCCGGCTGCCGGGCATCCCATTCCTCCAGACCTCCGGCTGCCGGGCATCCCATTCCTCCAGACCTCCGGCTGCCGGGCATCCCATTCCTCCAGACCTCCGGCTGACGGGCATCCCATTCCTCCAGACCTCCGGCTGACGGGCATCCCATTCCTCCAGACCTCCGGCTGACGGGCATCCCATTCCTCCAGACCTCCGGCTGACGGGCATCCCATTCCTCCAGACCTCCGGCTGACTGGCATCCCAGACCTCCGGCTGACGGGCATCCCATTCCTCCAGACCGCCGGCTGCCGGGCATCCCATTCCTCCAGACCGCCGGCTGCCGGGCATCCCATTCCTCCAGACCGCCGGCTGCCGGGCATCCCGTTCCTCCGGCATCCTACACCTGTCTGCTCAGTGGGTTTTGGGTTCTACCCCTTTATCTGGTGCTTACACCTGCCCGCATTAAGAACGGCCTGCAGGATTAGTTTATGAGAGCCGCTGATTTGCGAATACACAGGGAGTCCGACTTCCCTGTCTCACAGGGTTACAGGATCTGCACCTCTCCAGCAACATATCAGTCTCCAGGATTGGACTGCCCGCAATAGAGATGACCTCCTTGTCTGTGAACAAGAAACCCAGCTACCATGTACCCTATGGTCGCCTACTTCAGCGGCTTCCGGAATCTGACCCTCCTCTCTGGGCCGATGATTCACATGCCACGTCTTGTCTGCAGCGGTATCCGGGATCGGTCTGGTATGTGGATCTTTTCTGTAGCAGATCCATTGGCTTTCTGGCACATTTCACTGTCAAACTCTGTGTTTGGGGGCTCCGTCCTCTCTGGGAGGGACCCTCCCCGGTATCAATGATCACTGTGGTATGTGGGACCTGCCCGCTGTCCAGCCGGTCACCACTCTCTACTGTAACATGTAAATATGTGGAGGGGCTCAGGCTTTTTACTGTATTTGTCAGGTCGGACTCCTTGCTTGTACACAGTATATTACAGTGCTTCAGATCAATCGCTGTGTGTGTGTGTGTTTGTATGTATATATATATATATATATAGATACCTTATACCCAAG
Organism: Allobates femoralis; assembly: GCA_033576535.1. Classification (NCBI taxonomy): domain Eukaryota; kingdom Metazoa; phylum Chordata; class Amphibia; order Anura; family Aromobatidae; genus Allobates; species Allobates femoralis. The sequence continues at coordinate 11,646,326 of JARQOC010000008.1, forward strand.
AATATGGTGCAAAAATCCTGAAAATACAGTGTCCAGCTGTGACACAGTATAAAAAAAACTATCTCTCTTGCTCTCTACCTCTCTCTCTCTTGCTCTCTTTCTCGCTCTCTCTTTCTCGCTCTCTCTCTCTCTCTTTCGCTCTCTCTCTCTTTCGCTCTCTCACTCGCTCTCTTGCTCTCTATCTCGCTCTCTTTCTCGCTCTCTTTCTCTCTCTTTCTCTCTTTCTCTCTCTCTCTCTCTCGCGCTTGCTCTCGCTCGCTCTCTCGCGCTCGCTCACGCTCGCTCGCTCACGCTCGCTCTCTCGCGCTCGCTCTCTTGCTCTCTATCTCCATCTGACATAACATGGGCAGTTACTCGTAGCACGATCCAAGTGATCGCTAAGGTTGGCCGGATCTCAGTCCTTACCTTCTCTCCTGCAGATCTTGGCTCACGTCATTTACATCATAAACTACAATCAAGTAATCGGCGCAATCCCCCATTCATCAGAATTGGCGGTGCTCTCTATCTATCAAGTATGGTTTCTTTCCCCGTATATCCCTAGGTGTTACCACCCGAGCAGTCTACAGCGCCATAGGTCACTGTCTTAGGGCCTATGTCAACACACAGGCCCTGCTCGCGGGACCTCTCCTTTCATTCATAGTCTCAGCCCTTTATACTTCACTGTTCTGCCAGACACCTCAGCGGACGTGCCCGTCTGCCCAGTACCTTGCACTGAGGTCCCTTGCTCAGAAGGAGCCTCACAAACACGGTTTCTCTGATGGGTTCGGTAGATTGGATGTTCTGTTTCTTACGACTATTTTCTGACCATTCTCCATAACAGCCGGTCACACTGAGAATCATAAACAAGGGCCTGTTCCTCTCCTCCAGGAGTTATCACCTCTCCCCATTGATCCCGTTTGGTGCCCTAGGCGAGTGTTTTTTCTTACACATTGGCAGCACATACACCCTACACGGAATATGTGCTGATGATTAGCACAGTCCCCATACATGGTTGTCGCACAGTTTCGTACACCGTTTGATGCCTTTTTTCGATACTATGGTTTCCTGGTCATCAACGGGATCTTCTGAAACATCCATAGTCTTTTAGCTCTTTCTCTTCAGACGGGGCCATTTGATTCTAGGATTCTCCGCTCCCACACGAGGTGACAGACTTCCGGTCCATTACAGGCCCCCTCCTATGCCCAGGCCAGATGTTCGGTGTGTCGAGCATAGTTTACAGACTTCTTGGGCCCGGATGAATCGGGCCCATCAGTGGTAGCGCATTCTTCCTTTTTCCACTGTCAGACTTGGTGGCAGGGTCACTTGCCCACCTCCCCGAGGGAACCCGGAGCTCTTGCTTGTTCGCCTCTTTTCTTCGAGTAGAATCTTCATCCCTCTGTCGGGCCATGGCGAGACACTGTCCTATGTTATTGGCAATGATCGCAGGTACTCCCTACATTTCAGGTTCCCTGAAGGAGTGTCAGGCGCTTGGACCCACAACTATATAATTTTTGGTGGGCTACCTGCTCAATCAGGTGGGACCCAAGGACTCTTCGGTTCCCTCGGTTGTTTTTTTCCTGAGCCCCCAAAGTGTTCAGGGCTATTCAGGAGCTTCCTTTCTTCATCCCCCTGTGGAGCTGACTCCTCCACCCTTGTTCTGGTGGAAATCTCCTTTTGGGTTTTCTCCTAGTTTTTTCTTCTCCCGTTCTTGTAACGTACTTCCTCTCCAACGGGTTCTTTGCCCTTCTAAGGTAGGGTATGTTCCTCCCGGCCTCGTTCTGAAGCGAGCCTTCAGCACCTCAATTCCTTCCTCAGGTTCATTCTGATAGACCTGCTAGTTATACCGGGTCATGGAACCTCGGTGGCTCCCAGAAGAGGACGTGTCTTCAGATTAGGTTTCTCTCCTGGGAATTCTCTTCTTGTTCACGGATCTATTTTTGAGGGCGAGATGTTTTCCTGGTCACTTTCGTTACATTCATACCTGAGCGGACAAGTTTCCATCTCGGCGAATAGGTCTCCTCGACTCAAGATCCAAGAACAGAAAGGTTATGGATCCGCAATTTACTACTAGCATACTCCGTGTCTCAGACACTGCATAGTCACACTCCGGGGCTCTCTCCTATCACTTGGCCCGCTTATAGTGCGCTCTTGACACCTTTCTTTCTGGTTGTCTCGAGCTTAGACAATGATAGTGTTTTTCTTTGGACAGTGGCCTCCTCTCTAGAGGTTCCGGCCTCTGTTCCCCTACCTCTTGTACTCCTGTTTTTTCCCCACCCTCGGGGACTGCTTTTGGACGTCCCGTGGTCTCCTGTGTCCCCCAAATGAGGCGATAGAGAAAAGAAGATTTTTGTATACTCACCGTAAAACCTCTTTCTCTGAGCCATCATTGGGGGACACAGCACCCACCCTTCTTATATATATTTCTGTTGGGCCATTCTGTGTTTATTTCGAATGCTTCTCCTACTGCTTTTGCACTAACTGGTTTGTTGTGCCTCTGGACTGGGGGTGTATACTACTGAGGAGGCGCTAACTTTTTTTATTTAGCTTTAGTGTCACCTCCTAGTGGCAGCAAGCATACACCCATGGTCTCTTGTGTCCCCCAGTGATGGCTCAGAGAAAGAGATTTTACGGTGAGTATACAAAAATCTTCTTTTTACATCCATCCTAATTCTTGCCTCTTTTTTTTTTTTAAGGAGGACCTCCAGGCTCGTCTTGACCTGTGCGATCAGTTTAGCAAATCTATTGCTGAAAAGTCAGTTGAGCAGCTGAAGCGTTTCGAGGAGATGATGGAACTGACACAGAGACAAGAGAAGCATCAGCTGCAGGAACAACTGGAGAAGGGGTGAGGGGGACGGCGCCGACATTGACATGTCTAGCGTTTTATAGGATCAGGGGCGTCCATGATTAATGTCTGCTTGCTGCTCTTTTTTTGTGAAGATCTAAGGAGGCCTTGGGACAGCAAGAAAAATTAAAGGAGGAATATCGCCATAGAGCAAAGGTCAGTGCCGGGTGACTTTAAGGACTATGGGGAACGTAGACTTAAGGCAGTGTAAGTAAAGCAGAGGCGGCCATATTGTCACTGTCATACTGATTGCGATGATACCTGAAGTCAAGAAACCTGTTTTGTAGATTTTCTTTCATCTGCGGTTGAGGTTTTCTTCTCTTCACATCTTGGTGTATCAGGGCGGCCTGAGGAAGGGTCTGCAGCCCTGTTTGGGTCCCTCCACTCCAATGCAAAAGAAAATATTGCAAACTAAAATATATAAAAGGAAGAGAAAAATGGTAAAATTAGAGCTGAGGGGGAACACGCCCAGGTCGCCTTCAACATGCGATCTGCGCATGCGCTGAAGGCGGCCTTGTGTCGGCCCCCGTCACAAAGTCACCAGGCAACGGTCCCTAGCTTTGGACATCCGGCACACTGCGCATGCCTGGCGTGACGCTGCAGCCAGCATCCGTGTCATACACCCGGAAGTGCAGGGCGGGAGATTTAAATCAGGACATCGGTTCTGAAGGAATGATGCCTCCCTTCAGGGCGTAATTAGAGCAGCGAGAAGGGGGAGGGGGAGCGTGGCCCTGGAGTCACCGTCTACCCATCAGGAACACCCCGGCGTCACAGATTTTGTAAGTTTATAAACTGTTCTGTTCCACTATAATAAATGCCATATAGGTCAGAGAGGGATGGTTAGGAAAGTAGTAGGCGGCTGCAGGGACAGATAGTGATAGGGATGGGCGGCACTTGTGAAAATTGACCCCTTGGCGGTCTTCAAGAAAGTGGCGCCGGTGGCACTGAGCAATCTGTGCACGAGCAGCTGCCGGGGCCATTGTCCTGAAGACTGAAGAGATCAATCTGCACAAGTGCCGGATGTGGCTAGAATGTTGACAGTGTGAAATTTGAAGTAGGGATAGGTGGCGCTTAGGCAGACTAACCACCTGACAGTCTTCAGGAAAATTACCCCGACGGCTGTGTATGAGCAGATTGCTCAGTGAAACCAACTGGCGCCATTTTATTGAAGACCATGAGATCAATATGCTCAAGCTCCACTTGCAGCTAAGGCATTTAGCCTAGTGTCGCCTCCTAGTGGCAGCAGCATATATACATTACATGGTCTCCTGTGTCCCCCAATGAAGCAATAGAGAAATATTGCTGCCTTAGCTGCAGGTGGTGCATGAGCAGATTGATCTCGTGGTCTTCAGTAAAATGGCGCCGGTTGGTTGCACTGAGCAATCTGTTCATACACAGCTGTCGGGGTCATTTTCCTGACGACTGTCAGGAGGTCAGTCTGCCTAAGCGCCACCTATCTCTACTTCAGTGTCACACTGTCAACATTCTAGCCACATCCGGCACTTGTGCAGATTGGATGTTGTATCCCATAGAAGAAGGTGTAGTGAGCCTTAAGTGCCTGAGTAGGTCCCAGGCTCTGGTGTGAGACTAAAGGAGCAGGGTCTATGGTAAGTGCAGAAATGCTGTTAGCTATTACTTCTCTTAATCTCCCTCATGCTGTGGTGTGGGACCATCCTTAGGTTGAGAGGTCCCTGCTCCCCTGGTTGTATGTACCTTCGCTCCCGTGCTGTGGTGGCCTGACATCGCCTTGTGTCGGTGTCTCTGTTATATGGGCTCTCCGCCCTGTCACGTGACCCGGTAGTATGACGCAGCACCGCGCATGCGCGCCTGAGCTGTGTGTTCTCTACTATGGGGAAGTGTCTCTGCCACTGGCGCCATCTTATTGAAGTCCACCTTGAGATCAGTCCAGGCAAGGACGGCACCAGCATGAATTTGTAATAAGAGAAAAGGACACCCAGAGTCAGCGGAGGGGTCTGAACAGAGCTGGAGACGTGTCCACCAGGGCCAATACACGAAGATAGAAGAAAACGTCAACCACTAATGAAAAAGAACCTTCAAAACGGATTTCTCCACCCCAGGCGTCATTGCAATTAGCATGACAGTGACAATATGGCCGCCTGTACTTTACTTAGTAAAATGCTGATAGGTTCTCTTTATTAATAATAATAATAATATAATATATTTATTCATTATATAGCGCTATTAATTCCATAGCACTTTACATACATTTGCATCACTGTCCCCATTGGGGCTCAGAATCTAAACATCTTATCAGTCTTTGCAGTGTGGGAGGAAACCGGAGGAAACCCACACAAACACAGTGGGAACATTCAATCTCCTTGCAAATGTCGTCCTTTGTGGGAATTGAACCCAGGACCCCAGCGCTGCAAGGCTGCAGTGCTAACCACTGTGCCACCATATACAGTGCTAACCACTGAGCCACCGTATACAGTGCTAACCACTGAGCCACCATATACAGCGCTAACCACTGAGCCACCATATACAGTGCTAACCACTGAGCCACCGTATACAGTGCTAACCACTGAGCCACCGTATACAGTGCTAACCACTGAGCCACCGTATACAGTGCTAACCACTGAGCCACCGTATACAGTGCTAACCACTGAGCCACCGTATACAGTGCTAACCACTGAGCCACCGTATACAGTGCTAACCCCTGAGCCACCGTCCACAGTGCTAACCACTGAGCCACCGTATACAGTGCTAACCACTGAGCCACCATAGAGTGCTAACCACTGAGCCACCGTATACAGTGCTAACCACTGAGCCACCGTATACAGTGCTAACCACTGAGCCACCATATACAGTGCTAACCACTGAGCCACCATATACAGTGCTAACCACTGAGCCACCATATACAGTGCTAACAACTGAGCCACCGTATACAGTGCTAACCACTGAGCCACCGTATACAGTGCTAACCACTGAGCCACCATATACAGTGCTAACCACTGAGCCACCATATACAATGCTAACCACTGAGCCACCGTATACAGTGCTAACCACTGAGCCACCATATACAGTGCTAACCACTAACCCACCGTATACAGTGCTAACCACTGAGCCAGCGTATACAGTGCTAACCACTGAGCCACCATATACAGAGCTAACCACTGATCCACCATATACAGTGCTAACCACTGAGCCACCATATACAGTGCTAACCACTGAGCCACCATATACAGTGCTAACCACTGAGCCACCATATACAGTGCTAACCACTGAGCCACCGTATACAGTGCTAACCACTGAGCCACCGTATACAGCGCTAACCACTGAGCCACCGTATACAGCGCTAACCACTGACCACCGTATACAGCGCTAACCACTGACCACCGTATACAGCGCTAACCACTGAGCCACCGTATACAGCGCTAACCACTGAGCCACCGTATACAGTGCTAACCACTGAGCCACCGTATACAGTGCTAACCACTGAGCCACCGTATACAGCGCTAACCACTGACCACCGTATACAGCGCTAACCACTGAGCCACCGTATACAGTGCTGACCACTGAGCCACCATACACAGTGCTGACCACTGAGCCACCGTATACAGTGCTAACCACTGAGCCACCGTATAGAGTGCTAACCACTGAGCCACCGTATACAGTGCTGACCACTGAGCCACCGTATACAGTGCTAACCACTGAGCCACCGTATACAGCGCTAACCACTGAGCCACCGTATACAGTGCTAACCACTGAGCCACCGTATACAGTGCTAACCACTGAGCCACCGTATACAGTGCTAACCACTGAGCCACCGTATACAGTGCTAACCACTGAGCCACCGTATACAGTGCTAACCACTGAGCCACCATACACAGTGCTAACCACTGAGCCACCGTATACAGTGCTAACCACTGAGCCACCATATACAGTGCTAACAACTGAGCCACCGTGCCATCCTATAGAGTTGTGGCCAGTGATATGTTTGACCACTGCCCTATACAAACTCCTCCAGTTTGGGGTCAGGACAGCGTCCTCTATAGGAACAATAGGACTAGCAAACTCTTAAATGGGTGATGATAAATCCCTGGCACATTGCCTGCACCATTCCTCATCTATTTCCACTGGTCCCATAATAAGTGTCCCTATCTCTAGTACGCACCATCATTAGTGATCAGTCAGTCTGACCTGTGGGATCCCACCAGTCCTGAGATCGAGGGGCCGCTGCGCTGGTTTGGTGATTGATCCCCCTTCCAGATTGATGGGATCCTATAAAGTGATTAATAAGATTCGTCACCGGTTCAATAGATGAGTGAAGGTTCCTGGGAAGCCCCTTTAGTTAGCGCTCACTAGACTCTGGATCTCTCCACGTGTGTCCAGTCTGTAACTTCTTTTCTCTCTCTTTCAGCTTCTGACTTTGAAGCTTCGTGAAGCCGAACAGCAACGTCAGCATGAAATGGAGCGGATGCGACAGGAGGAAGGTCGGGAGCGGATGAGGCGGCTGTGCTCCCTACAGCAAGAGGTGCTGCAGCTCGTCCAGAGAATTCAGGTGGACTACAAGCAGCAGGAAGCCCTGCGCGTCGACCTCTCGGTGTACGGCCATCGGGGGAACCAGATCTGCGGCATCTTATCCTCCGTCGTTCGCTCTAGTAGTGAGGTAATGTGGATTCTCATACATGTTGTGTGCTAATGTCCCCCTCATAATAAAGAGGACATGATGCTGGAAGACCCCATGTCTGCCGGACACTCCAAGTCCGGGGGGATTCAGGGGAAATGCATCTTTTTTTTTTTTTTAATCAGATAAATTTTTATTCAAAATTCAAAATGAAAATATTATATACACCACAATCAGCATATTCACAATATAAGGTATTTCCATCAGTTTATAACCCGCAGTCCCACCCCCTCCCAAACAGCGTACATTCCCACCCCTTTATAGCATTAAGCGCATAATTACATATGTGCATTTAAGAACATCTTTAACCAACATACCACCATAGGCGGAGAGAATCAACGTCATTCCCTTTATAACTATTCAATTTAGCCATACTGCAACCATGGTGACCATATCTTCTCAAAAAATTGAGTTCTCCCTCTCTTATTATAGACTCCTCTTTCCAGTCCGATCATTTGGTTAACACAAGATATATACCCCCTCTAGTTGGTGGATCTTGCTGTATCCAGCGTCTGGCGATCAATTTACGCGCCACATATAATAATTTAGCCAAAGCAGTTTTAAATGTATTATCGATCACCACTTCCTCTACGTATCCCAATAAGCAAACCAGTGGTTCCCTGGGTATGACACATCTATAAGCGCCTTCTATCCTGTTAAGAACTGTGATCCAAAAGGCTGATAGTCTGGGGCAGGACCACATCATGTGAAAAATACCCGCCTCGTCTCCCATGCATCGTGGACACGCAGAGTCAGGTCGCAGACCCATCTTGAATAGCAGTATCGGGGATCTATACACCCTATGTATCACATACAGGTGAGACAACCTGGCCGGTTCGCTCACAGACAGCTGAGGCACTCCCTCCAACACGCTTTCCCAAACCTCATCAGTGATGTGCCCCACTTCTCTTTCCCACTTAGACTTAGTTCTAATCGGGTGTTTGAGTAAGAAGGAGTGCAGTAGATCCTTGTAGGTGCTGGAGATGACCCCCTTCGAGAGGCCACCACCACAGACGTAATCTAGAACTAAATCTGTCTGCAACGACAGGCTTTCCTTCGCGTTTTGCGCCAAAATGGCGTGTTTCAGTTGTCCGTAGTGGTACCACTCAGAGGGAGACAATCCAAACTCTTCTCTTAACTGTGTGAAGGGCTTCAGTTCCCGTCGAGTAAGGATCTGAGACATATATATGATACCTTTTCGTACCCATTCCACTAATGTACCTATTTTTTCGATCTCTGGCATGTTACTATTCTCCCATATTGGTGTAAATTTAGTCATCTTTGTAACTCCTCTCATCTGTTTAATCTTAGTCCAAACCCTATGTACAAGATCCAGGGTGGGATATAACCTCCCCAATCGGCGGAATGAACCATCCTCCAACCCCAGCACCAAAGGAGACCTATTCAATATGTACCCCATTACTCTCTGAATCGGAGCCACCATGTCCTGATCCACCCAGCCCCGCAAGTGTTGGCTCTGTGCCGCCAAGAAATATATGCCCGGATTTGGTAATGCTAGTCCACCGTCGTCCTTTGGTCTCTGTAAGATCTCCAGTCTAAGTCTCGGTTGTTTTTTCCCCCATATCAAGTCTCTGAATAAGGAGTTAACCCCTTTAAAATGACCCTGGGGGATCCATACTGGTGCGTTGTGAACCACATAGAGCACCTTCGGCATCAGCACCATTTTAATAAGATTGATCCTGCCCACCACCGAAAGGCGCAGCTTATTCCAAGCCGTTACTTTAGATTTTAGTTGTTTCAATAGTGGCGTTAAATTAAGTTTAAGATACTCCGTTATTGGGAGGGACACCTGTATGCCCAGGTATCTAAACTGGCTCACAACGCTCAGCCGACTGGCCCCCTCTCCACTGTCTGACCAATTCACCCCTTCATCTACCCCAAATAGATTTGATTTTGTCCAGTTAATAGAAAGACCAGAGAGTCTCCCAAATCTATCAATTATGCACATGGCACGGTCTAATGAGGGCCCCGGGTCCCTTAAAAACAATAAAATGTCATCCGCATAGAGTGCGATTTTTTCTTCCAAAGCCCCATACCGAAATCCCTGAACTTCCTTGTCTTGCCGGATAGTGGCCGCTAATGGCTCAACTGCCAGGGCAAAAAGAAGAGGCGAGAGCGGGCAACCCTGTCTAGTCCCCCTGCGTAACTCCACAGTTGGCGACAACCTACCGTTAACTCTAATCTTAGCTGAAGGTTGAGCATATAATAGTTTCACCCATGATATAAATTGGGGGCCAAAGCCCAGGCATTGCAAAACAGCCCAGAGATACTCCCACTCCACACTATCAAACGCTTTATGCGCATCCAGCGAGGCAATCACCCTCTATCCAGAGTTGTCCGCGGGCAGCTGCAGATTTAAATATAGACGTCTGATATTCGTAGCTGTGGACCTATTAGGCATAAAGCCCGACTGGTCTGAATGAATTAAATTAGAAATTACCTCTGTTAGCCGATTTGCAAGTACCTTGGCTAGAATCTTTACATCCGCTGTTAATAACGATATGGGTCTATACGAGTCAGGTAATGTTAAATCTTTATCCTCTTTGGGAATTACAGTTATTATTGCATCTCTCATAGAAGCCGGTAGTATTCCCCGCTCTCTAGCCTCCTCAAAAACCCGCAATAGGTCAGGCAGCAATACCTCTTCTAGTTGTTTAAACAATTCTACCGGTAGACCATCCGCCCCCGGAGCCTTCCCATTAGCCATACCATGGAGTGCCCTACTCAATTCCTCCACTGTAACAGGGGCATCTAACTTATCTCTTTCCTCTATTGTAAGTCTGGGAAACGTCACTGCCCCCAAGAAATTAGCCAGATCTTGCATCATTAACCCCCCTCTTGAAGAATATAGTTCTGTGTAGAAGTCAGCGAACGTTCTTAAGATTTCTTCACTCTCAGTGACCAGGGTCCCGGTATTAGCGCGAAGACTACGCACAAATGAGTTCTGTCTCTGAGCTGCTGCCACCACAGAGAGCAGATGTCCCACTTTTTCTCCTTCCTCAAAAAATTTCACTGTTTGAAAGGCCTGTCTCCTAGTCTCTTTCTCTAATAAGACACGGTTCATCTTTTCCTGAGCCAATCTCATATTCCGCTTAGTAGCTGGTGTGCATTGCAATACCAACTCCGATTCCGTCCGTCTCATAGTTTCCAAACAATCCATTTCCTCCCTCTTATTGCGTGACTTGCATCTGCATATATCCCGGAATAGCAAACCTCTAAGATAGGCCTTCATAGCGTCCCAGACTATTAAAGCATCAGCGCTATTCGCATTGAAAGCAAAGTATTCCACTACTTCCCGGGATATATGATCCATATCTATATTGAGCAACCATTCCGGGTGTAATTTCCACTCTCGTACCACACCCTCACGTGTAAATGTATCCCCAAATGAGACGAGAATTGGACTATGGTCTGAAAGTACTCTAGTTAAATATTCCACTTCTTTAACCCCTGCATCCATTAACTCGTTCCCCAAAGCCAGATCAATACGGGACAGGGCACCATGAGATGACGAGTAGCATGAAAAACACGCCCTCCCAGGGTTCCTCGTCCTCCACATGTCAATCAGCCCCAGTTCATGAACCAAAGAGCCAAACGGTGTTACAGTGCTGTCCTGCACCCCCTGTATTCTTTTTTGTCTATCCCAGTAAGTATCCGGGACATTATTAAAATCCCCAATCACCAGTACTGGTATAGTTCCCCATCTAGCCGAGATCTCTCTCACTTCCCTAAGCTTAGTACTAGAGTATGGCGGTGGTATATATATGGCAGCAATACACAGCAGTCGTCCTCTCAACCTACATAGTACCACAACATATTGACCTTCAGTATCTATATACTTCTCCACCTCTTCGTATTGGGCAGATCTGTGGATCAACACAGAGACCCCTCTAGCATATGTTGAAAAAGTCGAGTGATATGTTTTCTGTATCCATCGTCTATCAAGAACTTCCACCGTTTCAGTGGTAAGGTGCGTCTCTAAGAGACATATCACAGATGGCTTTTGGTCCAGTATGTACTTAAACAGTGTCGCCCGTTTAGTCCTGTCAGACAGACCCCTCACATTCCAGCATATCAACTTAACCTCCCCCCCCATAGTGATATAAAAAATAAACCACACACAGTCCTTCATTCCTTTTGTACGCTGTTCCCACCCCCCCAAAACACCCCAAACATGTCTCTCCTCCTGCCCATCCACCATATTGTCACTCTCAAAGAGAGCGAGGTCCGTCGAACCTGTGGTATTCCTCCTCCCCTCTGACTCCTTCAACGAATACCCATATCTGTGAGAGCAACCCTTATCATCACATCGCATCTTATTAGATGGAAACCTCTCCCCCCCTACCCGCTATGTCACCTACAGGTTCCTGACACAGTACTAAACATAAACCATCATCAGAAAATACAGAAACATTAACAGTATTAAATAATCACCGCCGCACTATATTAGAAATGACCACCTCCCCCCTCCCTCCGGACCCTCTTTTTTCAAATAGTATCCTTCCCTTCCAGTATAATATAATAGGAACAGTAAATATAAAAATAAAGTCAAAATAGGAAGAAATAACGAGAAAAACGGAGGAGGTGGGTGAAAGTAATAAAGTCCTCACAGCCCCTGGGAAAAAATGCCAAGAGCTAATGCTCCCAACCTCTCCAGAAAAGGACGTCAATGTGTCCCACTGGGGCTCCGTCCTTTGAAGAACACAAAATAGTAGAGCCAAAACATTTGGCTATATCTCTTCCTCCAGTGTGGCCATTTGTCAGTCTCTTCCAGCCTGGAGTCTCCGGGCATTGATGTCAATCCACCTAGAGGCATCTTCCGGATCGACGAAGAAGTGGACTTTCTCAAAAGCCTCTACACGGAGTTTCGCGGGGAAAATCATAGAGTACTTAATCCCAATTTCTCTGAGTCTCTTTTTAACCCCAGCGAACTGCATCCTCTGTTTTTGTACGGTCACAGAGTAATCAGGGTAGATAGCCACAGAGTGTCCATCAACAGTCAGATCATCCAACTCCCGTGCTTTGCGTAGGATGGTATCTCGATCCCTATAATTCAGAATTCTTGCGAGCATTGTACGAGGGCCCTTGCCAGGGGGCTGTGGCTGCATGGGGACCCTATGCGCCCTCTCCACTGCATATAGTCTGGTCAAGTTATCAGTCCCGATTTTTTCCTTAAGCCACAGTTCAATAAATTCTGTGGGGTTCCTTCCCTCCGCTTTCTCTGGGATCCCCACAATTCTAACATTGTTACGCCTGGAGCGATTCTCCAGGTCATCTGTTTTTGCAGCCATTTCAGAGATCTGCTGCTTAAACCTTTTCTCTGCTTTTTGCAATGCAGATATATCGTCCTCAGCAGTTCCCACTCTTTCTTCTACAGCACTAGTTCTGTGTTCAGCTTTTTTCAAGTCTCTTTTAAAGGTAGCCATTTCCCCCTGAATTCCTACCACTTGCTGAGTTAATGTTGTAAGGGCTTGTTTGCAGTAGGTCACTACTGTGAACACATCTCTAATGGTGGGGTTTTCTGGTATAGCTTCAGCAGCCTGCCCTTCAGCTGGGCTCACACTTTCCCCCTTTTCATTAGGCACCTCCATATCCTCTCCATCCAGCCCCAGGGCTCCTTCCTTGTCCCCCTCGTCATCCACACTCTTACCAGCCTCTTCACTTTGCTGTCCAGGGGTCCGGGCATATTGTTCCAGCCTGGAAGCGATCTCCATGCGGCGCTGGCAAGCCGCGTTTGCCCTCTCCGCCTCCTCTCTAACCTCGGCGCCATCTTGGGAGCTGTGTGCATCTCCCGCGCCTACCTCCTTCTGCCGGCGGCGGGTCATTATTGCTGTCTGGAGGCCAGGAATGTGTGCACAGCGCGTCAGAGGTGCGGGCTGCCGGTGGATATCACCGCTGATATCGGTAGTGCGGCGGTGCAGGAGAAAAACAGCGGTGAGTCAGCGGGAGATCTCCTCCGTGCGTCTGCTCACATTGCCTCCAGGCCACGCCCCCTCGGAAATGCATCTTTACTTACAGCCATAATGATCCCTTTCTCCTCCACAGAGAGGTTTCCCTACTCAGGACGATGTAACCCTTGGAGAGCGCTCCCTGCAGGAGATGCAGATGTTGGCCAGCACCATAGAGAAGGAGCTGGCTGCGGCCGAGCAGAGGAAGAAGATGGAAGAAGAAGCTGCCAAAGAGAAGCAGAAGCAGGATGAACTGCTCCGGCAGCAGCAACAGGCGACGCCGCAGACCCCAGCACCAGCGCAGGCCCAGAGGCAAGCCAGGCAAGAAGGCAAGTGCTGCTTAGAGGGTCCCGGGAACTAATGGCTGCAATTCAGGGAAAGTTTGGACCTTCTTAATCATTCTGCTGGTGAATTCCCCACTGTTTTCTCTTTCACTTCATTGGGGGATGCAGGACCATGGGTGTATGCTGCTTCCACCAGAACACTCCATACCTTATACATAACTACTCCAGGATTCCATCTCACAAAGTGATGACCTACAGGAGCATCTCAGTGAATTAGAAGAGCATCAAAAACTGACTTTATTTCAGTAATTCAATCCATAAAGTGACACACATCTATTATATAGAGTCATTACACAGAGGGATCTATGTCATGTGTTTATCTCTGTTAATGTTGATGATTAATGAAAACCCAAAGGTCATTATCTCAGAAAATTAAAGTGGGGAGGATGAAGGGTCTGAGAGATAAAATATGATCTAAATAGATAGAGGCTTCACCTTGTGGTTGTGAGAGTCACAACCACTATAAAAGCAGATCAAGACTGCTGCAGTCCCCAGTGTGGAGCATATAGAGGAGGGAGGATGAAGGGTTAAACATCGCTCTGTTGTATTCCACCAGACATCAAAGGGTGAATATAATATTCATTTATTAGTCAACACGTTTCAGGACAAATCAATATCCTATTGCCATGTCAAGGAGCTCTGAAACGTGTTGACTAATAAATGAATATTATATTCACCCTTTAATGTCTGGTGGAATACGGCAGAGCGGTGTTTAACCCTTCATCCTCCCTCCTCTATATGCCTCACGCTGGGGACTGCAGCAGCCGTGATCTGCTTTTATAGTGGTTGTGACTTTCACAACCACACAAGGTGAAGCCTCTGATACCTATTTAGGTCATATTTTATCTCTCAGACCCTTCATCCTCCTACTTTAATGTTCTGAGATAATGACCTTTGGGGTTTCATTAATCATCAACATTAACAGAAATAAACACATGAAATAGATCCCTCTGTGTGTAATGACTCTATATAATAGATGTGGTCACTTTATGTATCAAATTGCTGAAAAAAGTATTTTTTTTTATGATCTTCTAATTCATTGAGATGCTCCTGTATTATTAATGATTAGTGTGGGGGGTCCTGACCTCTAGCACTCTCACCCATCCAGAGAATTGAGGTCCCCCAGTTGTGATTCAGAGCCGCACCCCGGCCTCCCGCTCTATGAATGTGAATGTGGCCATTATGCATTAAATGGCTGCAGTGCTGCTGTACAGGGAAGAATGGAGGGTCCATAGGGCTGAACCAGAGCTGTGCACCCTCCTTTCTCAAGAAGGGGGTTACCATTGACCAGGCTTATCAGTTATGAAGTGCTTTCGTGCCATCTTTACTTCTCACAGCAGAGGGTTTGCTACAGGTTTGCAGGAGACCTTTTAATCAACTCTGGATGTTCATCTCTCAGAACTATTAATGGACGATGTCTTACTTGCAGGACTGCAGAAAAAGGCTTCCAAGGGCACATTGCAGAGATTCCTGGAGCTGCAGGACGTCTTGGAGAAATGTGAGAAAGTGTGTGAAGATCTCGCCACGTGCAAAGATCCTCAGGTACCGGTGCCTGCCTCATATCTATTTAATTATTTAATGGTCAGAAGTTTTTTTTTTTTTTTTTTTTTGTCTTCCTTCATCTTAATTGTGTCACCACTTCCTCCAGACAAAAAAGATCAGGGCTGATCTCCAGCGAGCCGTCACCACCCCCGTCAGCCAAATATCCAGCGTGTCAGGTGAGTGTAACTGGCAGTAATGGATACCGCCGGTTTCATTTCTAGGTTGTATTTAAATTTTTTCCTTCGCCTCCTTGGTGGGACCCAAAACCATGGTGCTCGGTCCCCCAATGGAGGCTCAGAGAAAAGCATTATTCGGTGAGTACACAAAAATCCCTGTTTTAATAGCACTCGTTAAACCCCAGCAATAAATAAGTTAAAAAAAAAAATCCCACTGTTTTGGTGTAAGTAGCAATTATACCACATGGGCGACCCAAAGGCGCTGTGTAACCCCAGTCTGAATCTTTAGGGGGCCTGTACAGGCTGAGGAGGGACAGCATACAATGACCCGGGCAACCATCAAATGCCTGGAAAGTGTCCTGCACACGTCCATAGTGGAAGCTCAATGTCGGATGGTTTCTTTTGGGATTTCTGTCCAGCGTGTAGAGCCGTGTTTCCATCCTCAATGTGAAATTGGACAGAAGAGCATTCATTGCACCAACTCTTTAAAGGGTTTTAACCCCTTTACGACCAATGATGTATCATAACGTCCTTGCTCACCTCCCTCTCTCTAGCACATGTTCGGTGATCTGATCATCCGACGTGCCGGTGGATCAGAGGTTAGAGATCTACCTGTGCCTGTTAACTAGTTAGATTGCGCTATCAAACTCTGACAGTGCTATCTACCACGCTAATTCGGGGATCGCGTGGTTTCCAGCAGCTTAGGGACACGATCACGGAGTGCCGATGTGCTTCCATGACACGGGGGCGGGAAGGGGGGGGTGGAGTTTGGGGATGATGATGATGATGATTCCATTCTACGTTTCTCTCTGCAGATGATAGGTGGATTCAACCTGACTCCTTTTAAAAGGGAAAAAGTTCAATTTTTGTATACTCGCCGTAAAACTCCTTTCTCGGAGCCTTCACTGGGTGGTCCTGTGTCCCCCAATGAAGTGAGAGACTAATGTAATTGTGTATTGAGGCTTCTGTGATCCCTTTTCTTTCTCTTTCTGCAGGATCTCAAGTCAGGGACACATTTGAGAAGATCAATAACCTCCTGATGGGTAAACCGACCGTATCTGCCGGGAGGACGATCCTCCTGTCTCAGCACCCCCTGAGCCTCGACTTTGTGTCTTTAAAGTTAGCTGAGAAGTTGGTGGTGAGTAGTTTGGAGGAAGACGTTTTAAAGGGGTTGTCATGAAAGTAAAGCGGGCTACGTCAATACACTTAAAGGGGTTGTCCAGTCTAAACTGATAATTCTGCAGTCCCTCTATGTGACTGTGTCTGAAGACTGATCAATCCGCCCAGCGCCCGCACAGAAGGGTTCACAGTTTCTAAGCCGGGAACAGACCGCAGTTATGCAATATACATGTTCCCGACTAGTGGGCGTGGCCTCACTCAATACAAATGTATGGAGCAAGGCCACGCCCACACCTACTAGTCAGACACGCCCACCCCATATATTTGCATTGAGCGAGGCCGCTCCCACAAGTCATGTTCTGGCCGGAAACATGTATGTCACATATGTGCTGTCTGTTCACTGAAAGGATTGATAAGTCTACAGTCACATAGAGTGACCGCAGAGTTATTAGTTTAGACCGGACGACCCCTTTAATATATACAGGAACATCTCAATGAATTAGAAGATCATCAAAAAGTGACTTTATTTCAGTAATTCAATATATAAAGTGACACACATATATTATATAGAGTCATTACACACAGAGGGAGCTATTCCATGTGTTTATTTATGTTGATGTTGATGATTAACGAAAACCCAAAGGTCGTTATCTCAGAAAATTAAAGTAGGGAGGATGAAGGGTTAAAATTTGTGCTGCTGTATTCCACCAGACATCAAAGGGTGAATATAATAATTTATTAGTCAATGTGTTTCAGGGCTCCCTGAAACATGGCAATATGAGATTGATTTGTCCTGAAGAAGAGGCCACGAGCCCTGAAACGTGTTGACTAATAAATCAGTATTATATTCACCCTTTGATGTCTGGTGGAATACGGCAGTGCGGTGTTTAACCCTTCATCCTCCCTCTATATGCACCATGCTGTGATCTGCTTTTATAGTGGTTGTGACTCTCACGACCACACAAGGTGAATCCTCTGATATCTATTTGTCATATTTTTTCTCTCAGACCCTTCATCCTCCTTACTTTAATTTTCTGAGATCATGACATTTTGGGTTTTCATTAATCATCAACATTAACAGAAATAAACACATGAAATAGATCGCTCTGTGTGTAATGACTCTATATAATATATTATATTACTGAAATAGTCACTTTTTGGTGATATTCTCATTCATTGAGATGCTCCTGTATATTATATTGAAATCTTGTCTCATATACGCAGCGTCAAGGTGAAGAGGAGGTGGCGTCTCATCATGAATCCGCCTTTCCTATCGCCTCCGTGGCCTCGGCTCTGTGGGAACGGTATCCCAAAGTGGGTGAACTCTTCCTCGCTAACCTTCACAAGAAATGTCCCTTTGCTGTGCCCTTTTACCCCACCTATCAGGAAGGGACCCCCATAGAGGAGTATCAGAGGTAAGAACGATATCTGACGGGTCACTTCCTATTACATGTGTGATATGTAAGTGGAGACCCCTATGCTCAGATTCTGGGCAATCCTCCGCAGGATCTCCCTTTCATTCTTAATAAAATGCAGGCAAAAATAACTTATAAAGGAGGTTTCATATAAGGGCCAGCAATACATTGGACATGGAGGAGACATACTTTATGATTAGGAGTCTAAAAGGAAGTTCCTGCACATATAGTACTGGCAGACTTCTCTCACTATGTTGTCGCCATCTAGAACGGAGTTGATGGCAAAAGGATCAGACTGTTGCCTTATTCTACCATCAGGAAGGACTAAGTGACCCAAAAAAATTATACATTTTTTTGATTGCAGTGAAATTACAGATTTGCTTTAAAGTGGATCTATAATGGCTTCTAATGTATTATAGTCTGAGAGTTATGGAAACAGGTAAAGTAGCGATCATGGCCGTGCACAGAGCAATAATCCTAAAAAGTGTTTAGGAAAAGGTTGATGTAAGAAGTTTTGATTAACGGGAGTCCGGTTCGGGTGCTGAGCCCACCCATCACTACAATGGAGGAGCACGTACTCCGGTGAGGCTGAAGACTCTGTTGAGCCGTCTTCAGTCTCTAGGAGAGCGGCGCTCGTCTCACACCGAGGATTTGGTCAGATATTTGCGTGTCTGAGCTGCCGGGAGATCGGTGTAGGCAACTTGTCAGGCACTGGTGTGGGCTGCATGTTCCTCCTGGTTATTGAGGAAAGGAGATTCTTCCGATTTGTCTGTCCCCGCTCTTCCCCGCGGGCCCTCCTGCGCTCCCCCGCGGGCCCTCCTGCGCTCCCCCGCCGGCCCTCCTGCGCTCCCCCGCCGGCCCTCCTTCGCTCCCCCGCGGTCCCTCCTGCGCTCCCCCGCCGGCCCCCGGCCCTCCTTCGCTCCCCCGCGGGCCCTCCTTCGCTCCCCCGCGGTCCCTCCTTCGCTCCCCCCGCGGGCCCTCCTGCGCTCCCCCCGCGGGCCCTCCTGCGCTCCCCCCGCGGGCCCTCCTGCGCTCCCCCCGCGGGCCCTCCTGCGCTCCCCCGCGGGCCCTCCTGCGCTCCCCCCGCGGGCCCTCCTGCGCTCCCCCCGCGGGCCCTCCTGCGCTCCCCCCGCCGGCCCTCCTGCGCTCCCCCGCCGGCCCTCCTGCGCTCCCCCGCCCATCTTTCTGATTTCTACCTCTGCGTTCCGCAGGTTGCTTGGATATCAGGTGAAGGACTCCATAGTGGAACAGCAGGATAGCTTCCTAAAACGGATGTCGGGATGATTCGCCTGTACGCCGCCATCATGCAAGTCCGCTGGCCTTACGGGACAAATCAAGGGGTGCGTACCTGTTACAAGATTTTAAAGCGATAACACTTATGACTGATGCTTTTGGGATGGGTCCAACTTTTGGATCCTCAATGAGTAAATGAATGTTCTTGTCATTTTCCATTACTTTATTGAGGAGGATAAATACACAACTAAGCGTCTCATATTCTTTTTGAAGGCTGAGTGACAGCAGGGTGGGGGGGGTCTTGTTTTCCTTTATTGGGTTCACTGGAGGTCTTATCGCAATGGCCACCTCTGAGCACAGTATCAGGGTTCCCCAATCCTTTGTGTGAATGTTGTAAGTACATGGTGTGCGGGAGCAGAGATCACGCGCGCACCACGGCTCCCATAGAAAAACAACGGCCCCCATAGAAATTCATACAGCTTGCCCACTTCTGTCCATCTTACAGGGGATTTTGGGACCCCCAGTTCTGGTGATGGGTAGAGGTTCCATTGAATATATATCCGGGGGGTGGGGAATCACACTATTGATGGGATGTGAGCAGCTGCCAGAAACCTCCGTTGGCTTTGCCTGTTTTTGGGACATGACTATTTCTTCCGGTCTGGTGTAACTCCAACATCTGGCAGCTCTGAAGATTAGCTGGATCCGGCCTCTATTGGATCCCCAGCCACCATTAGTTGTCTATGGGCTGAGGTCAGACGGTACCAGAGTGTCACGATGGTCTCTCTTACATGGGAGACTTGAGAATGCTTTGGGACCTCCATGTCTCGTTTCTGTATTTGGGAATTCATATTAAACGTGTTTCTTTCCTTTGGCAGTGTAGGAGTTAATGTCAGTTTCCATTGCTAGCAAACTCCCTAGTTGTTTTCTAGATGTGGTTACTTTGTGATCACTCCCATTTCCTTTATATGGTCACATGATCCAGCATTCCTTGCTGGTGATTGAACTTTATTCCTGGCCTGGCTACCCGAGGTGAAGGTGCTATTCTAGAGAAGTTGACCATGGCCAAGCCGTCTGCTGCCTAGGAGCATGGCAGCAGGCATTAAGTTGGTTGTTGTTCCCCTGTCTAGCTTTCTTTCCCCTCTTTTTGTTGTCATTGCAGTGGTTGGAACTAGTGCTCCCGCTGGCCATCTTCCTATTGAGGGCCAACATCAGGGTCAGCAAGGGACTGGGTATCCTGTTCGGTGACGGGTGAAAGAACCCGTATAGGGACAGTAGGGAGATCAGGGCTCAGCTATAAGCTCTTCCCCGTTCCCTATGAGCCCTCTGCTGTATTTGTCCCCCCCAGTGTCTCTCTGTTTGATGTAGAGCGCCGCACACCATTAGTCCATGTCCGGACGCTCCCTGCGCCCAGTGTGACACAGGAGTTGCTCTTGGCAAACCCTCCGGTCCCTTTAACCTGACTAATTCTGTAATTCACATCCGTTTATCCGATCTGTCCATTTCTCATCCACTTTCTGGATCAGAACCGGCCATAAACACGGATGAAACTACGAAAATGAATTCTGTATTTCAGTTTACCATCCAGTGTTTCTTTCTGGTGGAAGCCCTGGAAAGGAATCGCTTACAGGGTAACACAGGTGGCTTTTCTCTTCCAGAACCATCCACACGGATTAGGCCAAGGTTGGCATTGGTTGGCACAGACTGTGAACATGGAGCCCCTGTCTGAAATAACGGCGACTTTGCTGTTTGATTTCTTGGAGGTAGGTGATACCGGGAATATCAGGACATAATGTCAGCAGTGTGCAGTGGAGGTACATATAAATGTGTGTGTATCTATATGTGCAGGTGGCTGATCTGTGTGTGTATACGTGCATATAGCAGAGCTGTGTATTAATGTGTGCGTGTAGTAGAGCTGTGTTTGCATGCATGTAGAAGAGCTGTGTGCATGTAGCAGAGCTGGATGTGTGTGTATCTATATATGCATGTAGCAGAGCTATGTGTGTATATGTGCATATAGCAGAGCTATGTGTATGCATGTAGAAGAGCTGTGTGTGTATATATGTGCATGTAGCAGACCTGTGTGCGTAAACGTGTATTTAGCAGACCTGTGTATTTGTGTATATATGTGCATGTACCAGAGCTATATGTGTGTGTGTATATGTGTATTTAGCAGACCTGTGTATTTGTGTATATATATATATGTGCATGTAGCAGAGCTGTGTGTATGCATGTAGTAGAGCTGCGTGTGTATTTTGCAGACCTGTGTATTGTGTGTATATGTGTGCATGTAGAAGAACTGTGTGTGTGTGTGTGTGTGTGTGTGTGTGTGTGTGCGTGCATACATGGATTCAGCAGAGCTGTGTGTGTGTATCTATGTGCATGCAGCAGAGCTGTGTGTGTATATGCATATAGAAGAGCTGTTTGTGTGTGTGTGTGTATATAATGTGTGTGTATATATAATATGCATTTAGCAGAGCTGTACGTGTGTATATCTATGTGCATGTAGCAGAGCTGTGTGTGTATATAATATACACTGCAAGGAGACACTAACAATACATTTGTTACCTCCCTATGCTACCCATGTACATTAATATTAGTGATAATGACCGTTCTGCTTCACATCACCAGGAACGTTTTAAGTATTATGGAAAATGCTTTTTTTATTTTCTGCTCTTCTAAACCTGTTGTGTTTTTATAAGAAGCATCTTGTAGTCTAAAAAATACGGTCTATATATTCTATTAATATGTCATACAATATATAATGTATTTTCTCTTTCGCATCATTGGGGGACACAGGACCATGAGTGTATGCTTTCCTGCCACTAGTAGGCGACACTAAGTAAAGATAAAGCTTAAAGTGGACCTGTCACCCCCCTGGTGCTATGCTAACTGAGTGCAGTACTGAATGCAGCGTGCCCCCCCGTCTGCGGTCCGCCCCCGGCCCCCCCGTCTGCGGTCCGCCCCCGGCCCCCCCGTCTGCGGTCCGCCCCCGGCCCCCCCCGTCTGCGGTCCGCCCCCGGCCCCCCCGTCTGCGGTCCGCCCCCGGCCCCCCCGTCTGCGGTCCGCCCCCGGCCCCCCCGTCTGCGGTCCGCCCCCGGCCCCCCCGTCTGCGGTCCGCCCCCGGCCCCCCCGTCTGCGGTCCGCCCCCGGCCCCCCCGTCTGCGGTCCGCCCCCGGCCCCCCCGTCTGCGGTCCGCCCCCGGCCCCCCCGTCTGCGGTCCGCCCCCGGCCCCCCCTGTCTGCGGTCCGCCCCCGGCCCCCCCTGTCTGCGGTCCGCCCCCGGCCCCCCCTGTCTGCGGTCCGCCCCCGGCCCCCCCTGTCTGCGGTCCGCCCCCGGCCCCCCCTGTCTGCGGTCCGCCCCCGGCCCCCCCTGTCTGCGGTCCGCCCCCGGCCCCCCCTGTCTGCGGTCCGCCCCCGGCCCCCCCTGTCTGCGGTCCGCCCCCGGCCCCCCCTGTCTGCGGTCCGCCCCCGGCCCCCCCTGTCTGCGGTCCGCCCCCGGCCCCCCCTGTCTGCGGTCCGCCCCCGGCCCCCCCCGTCTGCGGTCCGCTCCCGGCCCCCCCTGTCTGCGGTCCCGCTGTGGAATGCAGCTACTGCCAGTTAGAGCGGTCATGCTGTGGAATGCCCTAGTCATTGCTCCATCTTCAGTAATGATTACTTTCTATACCTACAGGTATGTGGCAATGCCATGATGAAGCAATATCAGGATCAGTTCTGGAAACTTATATTCCTTATTAAAGAACAGTATTTTCCAAAGTAAGTATACAGAGTAATGAGTATAAAAGTATAGGGAGGGGTCACGTATCCGCAGATGTATTTGTCACCACCGATGGGACATTGCTGCCTCTCTCTTCTCTGGCTGATACTGATGGGGGGGCATCTTTAGTAATCCAGTCCCTCTATACACGTGCACACACACGCACACACACATAGACACACACTGCGACGTCTGTGTCACATCTGTACAACGCTCCTCCTTCTGCAGGATCGAGAGGATCACCACGAGTGCGGAGATGGGCTCGGCGTCTCGGCTCAATCACTTCTTGGAGGTGAGCCGGTGATCTGTTTGGATGCTACGAGGATCCGCTGCTCCATTATTATAGAAACGTTCTTTTTTTTCTGTATTTTAGGGAGCGATTCGACGGAGGGACATCCCTCTGCCCAAAGGATACCTGCCGGCTTCATTCTGGAGGACTTGATGATGGAGCGTTGAGATGATAGTTGTATATTTTCATGAGTTTTATATATTAGGACGTTATTTTTGTTTACTGTTATGAAATATGTGCATTTTTTATATATGATCCCGGAGCAAGGTGCCAAATACATAAGTGTGGGGGACAATTTGTGACCCCATTGGTTTTAGTTATGTCTCATTACAGTGTCCTGGCCGTCCCTTTAATTCTTCCCCCATCCGCCTCTTTATAGACTGATGTGACTTGTGCGTTCACTGTTAGTAAATGATGTATCGCTAGGATGGTCCATCGCTGGGGGTCCAACCTATGGAGACTTAGCCGATCCTTTTACCGATGAATTAAGGGGATCTAGCGCAGCTTAAAGGGATCCTGGCTGCAAACATTTACCCCTAGAAGGTATTCGGAGCACTTGGGATCAAATAAGGGGCTGATAATGTGCTCCTATACCCTCTCATGTCCCCCTTAAAAGCACTGTATGTCTCATTGTTTTTTATCCTGTACTTTCATTGTCATGATCAAATTTCTCAACCCCAGTGCATATCCTACTGATATGCCATCACTTAAAACACACTTTAAGGTTATTCCCAATTACATAGATGGATAGTGCTTGTAAAAACGATCACTTTTGCAATTTACCCCTTATTAAAATTTGCAGCCGTTCTCAAGATATTAGCACTTTTCTTTCGTTTACCGCTGGTTGCCGTGGAGACCGACCACCGCTGCAGTGCAGCTTGTAAGCCCTGCGCTAAAGCAGGAAGCAATGCATTCCTGTGATCACATAGAAAACAGCTTGTAAGCACTGCACTAAAGGAGATGGCAACTGTTTCCCATGATCAAATAGAAAAAGGGTTGCAGATGTTGTTTCCTGCCAGCGGTGGTCGATCTCCAAGGCAACCAGATGTAACCAATATAAGTGCTAATATCTCAAGAATGGATGAGAATTTTAAGAAGCTGTAAATTGCAAATGTGCTTGTCTTTATCAGATGATACCCAGATATGAAGATGGACGACAGTCGCATAAAGCTTCTACATATGGGTGCGAATCTTTAATTCAAAGTCCACCCCACCCCCGACATGTCATCCTTATTAGCCAACATGATTGTACAAATCTGTAAATAAAGTTTTAAATTATCATTGTTTCCCTGTCATTTTGGGAAGGGGGGGGGGATCACTGGTCTTTATTTGGGGTGAGGGCTCACTTTCCTATCTTTATATGTACACTTTTTTCACCTGTAACAACCTTTCAATCCTTTATTTTGTTCTAAATCAAGTTACTTTGTGACTGTGATGATTAGATCACCGATTCTATACACTGCAATATTGAGGTCACGTGATCAGATTATGTCCCTTGAATGTCACCTTTAGGGAATCCTGAAAAAGACCTTTAATTTATTAACTGCCTAACACCAGCAGTCACCACTAGAGGGAGCCTGCAGAATGCCGAGTTCACTATATAATAGTGTGCAGCAGCGCCATCTAGTGGTGGAAGATGGACAGATACTGTATTTTAGTTATAAATAATATAGATATGCATTTATATAATACTAGCTGTGAGCCCGATGCAAATGCATCGGGATTCTAGAACGTGCATTAATTTGATTATAGTAGTTATAGCTACTTTTTGGGGGAGTCCAATACTTTTTTTGGGGGGTCCAATACTTTTTGGGGGGGGTCCAATACTTATTGGGGCGCGTTCAATGCTTTTTGGGGTGCGTTCAATACTTATTGGGGCGCGTTCAATGCTTTTTGGGGCGCGTTCAATGCTTTTTGGGGCGCGTTCAATGCTTTTTGGGGCGTGTTCAATACTTTTTGGGGGCGTTCAATACTTATTGGGGTGTGTTCAATACTTTTTGGGGCGCGTTCAATACTTTTTTGGGCGCGTTCAATACTTATTGGGGTGTGTTCAATACTTATTGGGACGCGTTCAATACTTTTTGTGGCGCGTTCAATACTTTTTGTGGCGCGTTCAATACTTATTGGGGCGCGTTCAATACTTATTGGGCGCGTTCAATACTTTTTGGGGCGCGTTCAATACTTATTGGGGTGTGTTCAATACTTTTTGGGGCGCGTTCAATACTTTTTGGGGCGCGTTCAATACTTATTGGGGTGCGTTCAATACTATGATGATGATGATGATGATGATGATTGATGATGATGATGATTGATGATGATGATTGATGATGATGAATTATCATTATTTAGTGAGATTTGCTGTGATAGCGACTCGCAATGGCCTCGCGGCCATTGCTCGCACTACACAGCGACTCGCATGGATCCCCAGTCAAAGTATAAGGGGACTTGCGGCGGCTGACGTAACGACTCGCAATGGCCTCGCGGCCATTGCTCGCGCTACCTCAGCGGTAAATCGCTAACTCTGTAGCCGGGCCTCTGGTTCTATTTTCGGCCAGCGACTCGCAATGGTGGTGACATAGTGACATAGCCACGGCGATTTCGGGGGCCGACACGAAAATGCCTACGGCAATTATAGAGTAGATATATAATGTTATATTATGTATAAATATTTTATCTATTCTATATATTTTATGCAATATAAACTGTAGCAATGCTAAAAGTCAATAACTTGAACTCTGGTGCCACCTATTGGAAGTAGCAATTCTAAAAGTCAATAACGTAATGACTTGACCTCTAGTGCTGCCTATTGGAAGTAGCGATCCTAAAAGTCAATAATATAATGACTTAAACTCTAAGAGCCACCTATTGGAAGTACTGTGTAATACATAAAATATTACTATATAATGTAATATTCAAACATACATTACCTTGCAGCTTCGTCAATGAATGGCCATAATGCATCAATGGTTCCAATTCCCTTAAGCGGAATGTGCAGATACTGACGAGTGACCACTGTTGTTTAGAGGGGTTAACTAGAATTAGGAAGGCTGTTTTCGTCTCAAAACAGCGCCACCCCTGTTTTCCTAGGTTGGGTGTGGTATTGCATCTCTGCCCCCTTCACTTCAATACAGGTCAGCTACTATGCCCAGGCACGAGCTGTAGGGAAATGCAGGATGAAGTACAAGCTCTTGTGCATCCTGCCGTCTCATTCAATATAGATTCATACCTTGTAAGATGCATCTGTGATGAATGATTGATGGCGCGCACTCATCTCCTCTGGAGCATTTTAATGGCTCCTAATTTGCTGACCCAGATTACAGCACATGGGGGCACATGCTGCCCCCATCCCCAAAGCTTCCATCCAGGGCTATGCAATCATTAGTGCTTATTGCTATATAAAGGGAATTGATCTGTTGTATTGTGCAGATGATGGATTCCTGCGGCCATCATTTCCTGAAGGTTCTCATTGCTGCGGCTTAATTTAGCTTTCATCCTATCAGCTGCTGAGTCATTCTCTATGCTTCTATCTTCATCGTGGTCAGAGCTGCTACTTGCAGTCACCACAAGAGGGAGCTTTACTGCAGACTGGTTCGTTATTGTGTTCAATGGCCAAACTGTGTGCAGAGGGCTCCCTCTAGTGGTGGCCGCTGGTAAGCAGGATTTTAGCTTTGTGAACATTACTGTATAGACCTATTCATACAACATTTGTCATCAGGTCGCTGTAAATCAGCGCAAGAATGACTTTATAATCCTGATCACTAATAGTCCGGCTATGGAAGGAGAGAGCTCATAAGTCTGTGTGTTCAGTCTCTGGTCTGATTGACAGCTGCAGCTTGTACTGAAAGGTGTGAGATCTCTGCAGTAGGAGCAACACTGATGAGCTGTCAATCAGGCTGGATGGGTGGAGATTCAGCAGCAGAGAGGAGGAACACTGAAGATAGCATAACAATCTAAATCCACCTAGTCTGATTGCTATCTTCAGTGTACCTCCTCCCTGCTGCTGAATCTGCCCCCCCATAACCTGAATGACAGGTCTTCAATCCAAATACACCTAGCCTAAATGATAGCATAGCAATCTCAATCCACCTAGTCTGATTGCTATCATTCAGGCTAGGTGGGCAGATTCAGCAGCAGGGAGGAGGCACACAGGCTGCCATTGAGGCTGGATGGGTGGAGATTCAGCAACAGAGGGGGCAAGTTGGGTAGAGATTTAGGAGCAGCAGGGACAATGAAGAGCGGTCATTCAGACTGGACGGCTGGAGATTAAGGAGCTGCAAGGAGGAGGGACTGTGAGGAGCTGTTATTCAGGATAAGTGGGTGGGCAATTAGCAGCAACAAAGAGGAGGACATGGTGGATCTGATACTCAGCAGCAGGGAGGAGGAACAGTGAGGAGATTTTATTTAGCAGTAGGGAGGGGGAACAATGAGGAGCTTGTTCAGCTGCAGCATGGAGGGGGAGGACAGTGAGGAGCTGTTGTTTAGCCTAAGCAGGGAGGAGGACATCGAGGTGCTTTTATTCGGCAGTAGAAGGGAGGAGGTGCATTGCGGACCCGTCGTTCAGCAGCGGCAGAGAGGCGAGACAGTAGGGATCGGTCATTCAGCAGCACCAGGGAGGGGGACAGTGGAGCTGTTGTTAATCTGCAGCAAGGGGGAGGTTCAGTGAGGAGCTGTCGTTCAGAAGCGACAGGGAGGAGCATTCCTTCAGCACGGAAGAGGGACAGTGATGAGCTGTTGTTCAGCAGCATCAGGGAGGAGTGGTCGTTCAGCAGGGAGGAGGTTCAGTGAGGAGTGGTCATTCAGCAGGGAGGAGGTTCAGTGAGGAGTGGTCATTCAGCAGGGAGGAAGGACAGTGATGAGCTGTTCTGCAGCGACAGGCAGGAGGGATAGTGAGGAACTGTAATTCAGAAGTGGCAGGGAGGAGGGATAATGAGGGGCGGTCATTCAGCAGGGAGGAGGGACAGTGAGGAGCTGTGATTCAGCAGCAACAGGGAGGAGAGACAATACGGAGGTGTCGTTCAGAAGTGGCAGGGAGGAGGGACAGTGAGGTGCTGTCGTTCAAAAGTGGCAGGGAGGAGGTTCATTGAGGAGCAGTCAGGAGTGGTCATTCAGCAGGGAGGAGGTTCAGTGAGGAGTGGTCATTCAGCAGGGAGGAGGGATAATGAGGGGCGGTCATTCAGTAGGGAGGAGGTTCAGCGGGGGGGGCTGTTATTCAGCAGGGAGGAGGTTCAGTGAGGGCTGTCATTCAGCAGGGAGGAGGTTCAGCGAGGGGCTGTCACTCAGCAGGGAGGAGGTTCAGCGAGGGGCTGTCACTCAGCAGGGAGGAGGTTCAGTGAGGAGCTAAATCCAAGCAAAAAAGAAAAGAAATGGGGGCACCACCTTCTGGGGTGAGTGCATCTTTTTCTTCATTTTTATCAGGTTCAGTGAGGAGCTGTCACTCAGCAGGGAGGAGGTTCAGTGAGGAGCTGTCACTCAGCAGGGAGGAGGTTCAGTGAGGAGCTGTCATTCAGCAGGGAGGAGGTTCAGTGAGGAGCTGTCATTCAGCAGGGAGGAGGTTCAGTGAGGAGCTGTCACTCAGCAGGGAGGAGGTTCAGTGAGGAGCTGTCATTCAGCAGGGAGGAGGTTCAGTGAGGGGCTGTCACTCAGCAGGGAGGAGGTTCAGTGAGGGTTGTCATTCAGCAGGGAAGAGGTTCAGTGAGGGCTGTCATTCAGCAGGGAGGAGGAGGTTCAGTGAGGAGCTGTCACTCAGCAGGGAGGAGGTTCAGTGAGGAGCTGTCATTCAGCAGGGAAGAGGTTCAGTGAGGAGCTGTCACTCAGCAGGGAGGAGGTTCAGTGAGGAGCTGTCACTCAGCAGGGAGGAGGTTCAGTGAGGAGCTGTCATTCAGCAGGGAGGAGGTTCAGTGAGGAGCTGTCATTCAGCAGGGAGGAGGTTCAGTGAGGAGCTGTCACTCAGCAGGGAGGAGGTTCAGTGAGGAGCTGTCACTCAGCAGGGAGGAGGTTCAGTGAGGGTTGTCATTCAGCAGGGAAGAGGTTCAGTGAGGGGCTGTCATTCAGCAGGGAGGAGGTTCAGTGAGGAGCTGTCACTCAGCAGGGAGGAGGTTCAGTGAGGGTGGTCATTCAGCAGGGAGGAGGTTCAGTGGGGGCTGTCATTCAGCAGGGAGGAGGTTCAGTGAGGGGCTGTCATTCAGCAGGGAGGAGGAGGTTCAGTGAGGAGCTGTCATGGAGGAGGTTCAGTGAGGGTGGTCATTCAGCAGGGAGGAGGTTCAGTGAGGGCTGTCATTCAGCAGGGAGGAGGTTCAGTGAGGGCTGTCATTCAGCAGGGAGGAGGTTCAGTGAGGGCTGTCATTCAGCAGGGAGGAGGTTCAGTGAGGGCTGTCATTCAGCAGGGAGGAGGTTCAGTGAGGGCTGTCATTCAGCAGGGAGGAGGTTCAGTGAGGAGCTGTCATTCAGCAGGGAGGAGGTTCAGTGAGGGCTGTCATTCAGCAGGGAGGAGGTTCAGCGGGGGCGGTCATTCAGCAGGGAGGAGGTTCAGCGAGGAGCTGTCACTCAGCAGGGAGGAGGTTCAGTGAGGGCGGTCATTCAGCAGGGAGGAGGTTCAGCGAGGAGCCGTCATTCAGCAGGGAGGAGGGATAATGAGGGGCGGTCATTCAGTAGGGAGGAGGGATAATGAGGGGCGGTCATTCAGTAGGGAGGAGGGATAATGAGGGGCGGTCATTCAGTAGGGAGGAGGTTCAGCGGGGGGGGGGCTGTTATTCAGCAGGGAGGAGGTTCAGTGAGGGGCTGTCATTCAGCAGGGAGGAGGTTCAGTGAGGGGCTGTCACTCAGCAGGGAGGAGGTTCAGTGAGGGGCTGTCACTCAGCAGGGAGGAGGTTCAGTGAGGGCTGTCACTTAGCAGGGAGGAGGTTCAGTGGGGGGCTGTCATTCAGCAGGGAGGAGGTTTAGTGGGGGGCTGTCACTTAGCAGGGAGGAGGTTCAGTGAGGGGCTGTCATGGAGGAGGTTCAGTGGGGGCTGTAGCCTGGGTTGTAGGAGCTGCAGAGTGGAGGACATTACACTCTATGTATTTTCTCACTGTATTTGTCCCTGTTCTGAGAATCCTCCCGGCTCCAGCTCTATCAGTGTCTCCTGGTGAAGACCCCACAATCTCCAGCCCATCCCTCACACATGAGCCATGTCTCTCATCCCTCTCCTCCATCTATGGCGGAGTCCTGCAGTGTCTGTCAGACCCCAGAATCCTCCACATTGAACCACTCCTGCACTTCTACTAAAAGTCCTCAGGAACCTGCCTTTAATAATATCCAGTTGCTATTTGTGCTGCCCCAGACAGCCGGATCTGGGTTCACACAACAGATCAATCCCTTGAAGCCGCCATTATTCTCCTTTCTACGAGCCATTTCGTGCTTCCCAGCCTTCGGCAATCTCCGGCATTCGTCGTTCATCTCCGTCAGAGGCTCCGCAGTGACGTAGGCGAGCAGTGGGCGGAGTCTGTGCGGCACTCGGCTCAGCTTCGTGCTTTTCCGGAGAGGCTGCGCACAGTGACGTCAGCGCTTCGTGCGGGCCCCGAGTATAAAAGGGAGGCGGAGAGGCGGCCGGAGCTCAGACCGAAGATCCGGAGAGGAAGCTGGAGTGCCAAACACCCTCAGAGCTGGTGAGGCCGCACCCCTCCCTCTCCCCCATTCGCTGCCCCCTATACCCCCAGCTTGTGCTGCACAACACTCAGTATTAGTGACAATACACCCTCTATAACTGCTGGGCTTGCATTTAACCCTTCTATGACCGGTGCTGCACCCCCCCCCCTCCTCCAACCCTCATAGACCCAGCCCTATACTATTATGCAGCTATAATAAATATTTTGCACAATTTGCATCTAATATACAATTGTGCAAACATAAAATAATTCCTATTGGCTACTGTTATGACGTGTCCGGCATGTCTGGGGTTAATCATTGCCACTATTATATGAGGCATTATTGGTGTAGATATGGGGGGGCTGACCCCTTGTGTTGTGTGATGACATTAGGATTATATTGGGGTATATTGACGATGTTGTTGGGATTGTATTGAGGTATATCGACGATGTGTTTTCCTTTTATGTATACATATTTTATGTTTTTTGTTACATTGTTGCATCTTTACTTCCTGTATAGGGCTACCGGCTTCCAAAATTTGGCCACGATCACCAATGACGGCTATTGCTTGCCCCCCGTCCCCCCTAGATCCATGCGCCCACCAATGACGAGGTTGGGGGGGTTGCAAAAAAAATTGGGGGGGGGGGGGATTGAGACATGGGGTGCCCTTTAAATATCGCGTTCCCCATGTAAACACTCCTATTTTTCTATCCCTGTCGCATACATTTTTAATCCTGTTACCAAGGCGGCGGGGAGAGCGTTTAACCCATTGTTGCCTCCTCCGCAGATGAGGCCGCCGCCGCGTCCGTGTACGTTGGGTGTAGTAGGGCGTCAGCTTCAGGAATGTCATTCAGGAAAAATAAGATCCCTGTCATTTCCCGGGACAAGGACCGATCGAACGCTGAGCACCCGCCCAACCCAGATGAGGACTCTTCGCCCCCCCCTGGGAATATGGGGATTTTATTGTTGTCCCAAGGTCATTGTGCTTGGCTGGATGATGTTTCATCTCTAATCTCCGTCAACCCACAATAAAAGAAATGGTATTGACTTTCCATTGGGTTCAAAACTACAACCCCCAGCATGCAATGACAGCTGCAGGGTGACAGGGCATGCTGGGAATTGTAGTTTTGCGATAGCTGGAGACGTCTATGGACTTAAAACGTATAGTTTCCACAAGGCGTTGGTGTTAAAATGTGCAATTGCAGCAAGCAACACCCTAAAATCACGTATTTTAGGCCAAAATTGTACCAGTGGCGTAACGTTGACGCTTGGGCCCCAATGTGAAAGCTCCAACCGGGGCCCCCAATTATTGCAAATCTTCTTGTGCTGTAGGCTAAAGGGACTTTTGGGGCCCCTAGGCTCCAGGGCCCGGGTGCGATTGCAACCCCTGATCCTGTGCGAGAGCAAAGTAGTCATCAGGATCATTCGTGGTCCCATGGGTCAGACCCCCGACAATCATATAGTCAGCAGCCATTTGTGTAACCACCCCCCCCCCCTCCTTGCATTGAATGGTTCGGTTGCATTATTGCTCATATGTCGGGAATTGCTATTCATGCAATTCCCTAAAACAGCGTTTTCAGAAGATTGCATGGTCTCTGTCCGGTGGAGGCGGCTTTATCTAACCCTGTGTGTGGAGTTAATTTCTCGCCATGCACACATGCTCTGCATACTAAGGATTCCAGGCATGCACGGATATCTGCACTCCTGCCAGCCGCACTCACTGTGTGACCCCCATCTGCTCTGTCTTGGCAAGGGCTTAAGTTTACTCTAATGTCTAGTCTTACTCGACACTAACGCATTTCAATGAGGGGTACATACCACAGATATGCCAAGCGAGGGGAAGAGCATTTCCCCTTTAAGGAAAATTAATCTTGCAATTATAAAGCTGGAGCAACAATGTGTTACAATGTGTCATTCAGGATGAATAGGGGACAAATATGTTGCAAAAAAATCCAACTTGGGACATTGTTGTTGTGGGGCATACAACCATTTCCTGCAGCCAAAGTTGTCGGCTAAAGGGGAATTCTGGAGAGATAAATGGTTTATACTGTTCCTGCGCTCCTACAGGATGAAGCAGAGCTGTGTATTACAGTTCTAGGATCTATAGATCACTTATTAATCAATAAAATCATATCTGCTCCTCAGCTATTCACCCTGCCCTTTGAGGACAGAGAAATTCAGCATCGTGCTGCAGCAGTGACAGAAGGTGTCAGGGACGTTGACCCTGGGGGCTCCTGGATCATCTTACATTCCCACCCCCTCATACTTCTGTATGAACAGGGGGTTTGGACCCTGGGGGCTCCAGGATCATCTTGCATTCCCATCCCCTCATACTTCTGTATGAACAGGGGGCATGGACCCTGGGGCTCCAGGATCAATTGCATTCCCATTCCCTCATACTTCTGTATGAACAGGGGGTGGGGACCCTAGGGGCTCCAGGATCATCTTACATTCCCACCTCCTCATACTTCTGTATGAACAGGGGTGTGGCCGCCAGCCCCATAGTCACAGTTCATACTGCTCCGCTATACTTCCTATGTAATGTATGAACAGGGCTGTTCTCCCTTCATATAGCAATCATGTCACTAAGCAGATATAAATACATGCTGTGATCTTCTGCTGTACAATGATATATTAATGTGTGCTGCCATGTATCAGGCTAGGAGCAGAGGCGAATCACTGCATTGAGTGATTCAGCACGGCCATAGTCTCCCCTTCCCCATATCAGCTTGGTAGCTTCCTGTCCCCTTAAACTTTAGCACTATGGATGACTGAATTTCTCTGTCCCCTGAGGGAGGGGTGAGAGCTGAGGAGCAGATGTGATTTTATTGATTTATAAGTGATCTATAGATACTAGAACTGCAGTGTACAGCTCTGCTTCATCATATAGAAGGGCCGGGGCAGCACAAACATCTTTTATCTCCCTGGAGTTCCCCTTTCAGCCCCTAATGTAAATAGTTAATATGTTGCCTTCTGTTCTGGAAAAGCTGAGTAGCCGATATGGTCTCCATTGAACCCTCACACCGTTCAATCTCCCAGTTTTCCCTATTGCCCTCAGGTTCAGCTGACTCGCAGCCATTGTAGTTTTTATCTTGACTCTGGGAAAGCTGGATAACCACAGCAGTGGCTGCTGTAAGGGCTTTCGCCAACGCTGCGGATTTTGGTGCAGATTTGTGTAAAATCAGCAAAGTCTTTGGCAGGGGTCTCAAACTCTAGTCCTCGAGGGCTGCACAGTGCATGTTTTCAGGATTTCCTTAGCATTTGACAGTTGGTAATTTAATCTCCTGCACAGATAATGATTCCAACTGTCAAATGCTAAGGAAATCCTGGAAACATGACTTGTGTTTGCCCCTTGGGGCTTGGAGTTTGACACCCTTGGTCTATGGGAATTCTGAAATGTTGCATTTTTTTGTTCCTGCTGCAGAAAAATCTGCAGCGTGTCAATTCTTGAAGTGGATTTTTCACCGTTTTTCCACCCATTTAAATTCATTTAGCAATCCGCAGACACAATTCCGCTACACGCTTTTGGTGACGAGGTACGGATTTGGTGCAGAAAATTCCATAAGCAAATACTCGGCGTTGGTACATAGCCTAATGGTCGTCACCCAGCTTTCCCAGAATCTCAAACATGTTAACCTACGGGTTGAACTAGATGGACTTAGTCTACTTTCAACCTTTAAAACTGTTACTATGTTCTGTACGGTTCGCATGTCTAGAATCATCCATTAGAATGGATCCATTGGCAAAAAAAGTTGTGCACAATCAACTTTGTCTGTTTTGATACGGTTCAAGTCTATGGCAAATGAATCCGTTAACTGATCGCTTTTAATCTTCATAGTAAAAAAAAACTGATCCTTTACAAGTGAAAGAAAAAGGGAGGGTTAAATGGTTAACGGATCAGTTTTACGTAGACTCCAATGTTAAAGACGGTAGTAGCCCATGGTGATCTTATAAAGTGCTGCCATCCCTTAAACTGTTAACTGTATGGCTGACGCAATGCAGGCCAGAAACTCAAAAAAGTAAGTGTGCACCCCAGGTAGCCTCAGAAACAACCTTATAATGCAGCAAAGTTAATTGTAGCCATTTCCTGAGGGACGCGGTAGATTGCTAATGAGTCCGGATAGCGGGCACCGTGCCAGCGTGTAAAGTGGACCATCCTTGGCAAGCCTAGGTGCCCTGCAGGGAAATGTGACCATGTGATCTCTGTTTTTAAAGGGGTAGACTTGTCTGTGTGACGCCATGTTGTCCCTCCGTAAGATCCGAGTCCAGGTACCCGGGTGTGCCGTGCTTGCAGTGATGGGTCTTTGCATTTCTACAAACGCTTTTCCGCTTTCTGTACTTCTTTTCCCCTTTTTTGGGGGGTGAGTGGGGCTGACTTTGTATACTGTGTGGTCTTGGTGTGGATCTATACTGTGTTTGCATGACTGTCTACAAGCACGCCTTGCATCGCCGGGCTCGCTGGTTTTCTACGTCATCAGATTGCATTCTTGAATAATGGGAGTAGTAGTACTTCAAAGACAAGGTCAGTGTTTTATATAGGAAATATGCAAGTTGCATATTCACCAATGATTAATGCTTTTTTTTAGCATTAAATTCTGATCCTGGGAAAGCTGGGTGACCATCAAAAGGCCTCATGGGTGGTCACCCAGCTCGCTCCGGCCCCTGTGCTGCAGATTTTTCTTGCATGAGGTATATTCAGGGCTGTGGAGTCAGTAAGCTAAACATCCAACTCCTCAATTTCCCTAAACCCGACTCTATCAAAATGGACTCGGACTCTACTGACTCCACAACCATGGCTGTGAAGTCAGTAAACGCCATATCTGACTCCGACGGCACCGATTCCACAGCCCTGTGTATGTTAGTCACTTCTGCCATTCAGGGCTCTGGGAAAGCTGTGTATCAGTTGTAATGGGGAAGCATGAGAAACAGTGGAACAGAACACATATGGTACAAACAGTGGTGAATAAGGCACGGTGCAAGAGCCTTCAAATGGGATCTACGGCTGTTATTGCCAATCTTTACTAACCATTAGTGTTTTTCTATAGGCCGAAGGGACTTTTGGGGCCCCCTAGGCTCCAGGGCCTGGGTGCGATTGCATCCCTTGCACCTATTGTAGTTACGCCCCTGGGCTCGTCAGATAAGATGGCCTGGTTCTGATTCTGCAGAGCTGTAGGTGTGGCATCGGACTTGTTTTTTACAGGGAGGTTCTGCAGTACTCGGGGTGGGATTTGGATCTCCGCAGACGCTGACTGCTTGTCTTCTGCACCAGAATGTACTGTAATATAAACTCCAACGTGGATGCTGATGTAGCAGAGCTGACCATGTCGCTTAACCTTTAGCTCCATCTCTCATTCATCATAATGAATAAATCATGTTTTCTGCAGTCCTATGAAAAATTCTATGGATTAAAGTCTATTTACATGTAGCAAATCAATCAACTATTGTTATATGCCAAAAGGGCCTTAAAGGGTTATTCTCCTCTTCATAAATGGCTGTATTGTCGTATAGTACTTGCAAATACAAGCAACTGCGATTTACTGCTTATTAATATTTTCAGCTGTTTTTGAGATATTAACACTTTGACCGACCACTTCTGCTAAACAGCAAAGCATGAGCAGTGCTTACAAGCTGTGTTCTATTGAGCTTGTAAGCGCTAATTTGAAGCTGTTTAGGTTGCTGTCTCATAATCCTGGCCACCTTCAGTGTAGTGTTTTAACAAGCTATACATCAGCGGTGGTTGGTCTCCTAGGCAACGAGATGCAAACATAAGAAAAGTGTTAATATATCAATAATGGCTGCAAATTTTAAAAAGCGGTAAATTGTAAAAGTTCTTGTTTTTACCTGCACTATCCAACAATATCTATCTACTAGATGGGGGCCCGATTCTATCGCATCTGGAGATTGTAGACCGTGTGCTATTTATATATTAGGTGGGCAAGGGAGGGGGTGGGAGTGCTGGGAGGACTGAAAGTAAGCCCCCCCCCTTTGCATGATTATAATAGATGGAAGTAAATGAAATGTTGACACAGCCACCAATGAAGGCTATCATGCCCACTAACCTTGAAGCAACCCATACATTCCAGGCTCAACCATGATATCAGCCTATTGCTATAACGAGCGGGGTCACCAATATGGTCACCGCTACACTCAGAGTGCTACTGCGTACAAGCGGGTGTGCCAATATGGTGCCTGCATATATTGTAACAAGCGGGGGGGACCAATGAGGCCACCGCTACACCCGGAGCGCTACTGCATACAAGCGGGTGTGCCAATATGGCAGACGCATATTTTGTTGTAATGAGTGGGGGACCAATATGGCCACGCTACACCTGGAGCATTACTGCGCATGAGCGGGTGTGCCAGTATGGCAACTGAAGATTTTGTGATGAGCAGGGGGACCAATATCTCCTCTGCTACACTTGGAGCGCTACTGCGCTTTTGTAATGAGTGGACAGGGGGGAGGGCAATATGGCCACAGCTACACCTGAAGAGCTACTGCGCATGAGGGGGAATGCCAATATGGTGGCCGTGTTATATTGTTCTTGTTAGCGCGGGAACCAATATTGACACTGCTACACCCGGAGCGTTACTGCACATGAGAGTGTGTGCTAATATAGCGGCTGCATTTATTGTTGTAATGAGTGAGTGAACCAATATGGCCACCGTAAACCCGGAGTGTTGCTGCGCATGATCGGGAGTGCCAATATGGCGGTTGCGGTAGTTTACGGCGGTACTGCACATGAGCCTAGAGAAATTGGTTTTATTTTTAATTTTTTTTCTGCAACCTAGCCAGTCAGCACACACACACGGGTCTACATGTGCTGCTGTCCCGGATAGCGTGTGAGCCTCCCCCCCCCCCCCCCCCCCCCACTTCCCCCATCCTATACGTGGCGCTATTTTGGGGACAAATTGAGGATGGGGCTTTTATTATAATAGATGAAAATAAACCGTGGCAAACTTGACTGCTTTATCAGCTGCCATTTTGATGCAGTTCGCTCAGTATCCTTTCCCATCCAGCATTCCTCACATGAGCTTAGTGCACTCTGTAAAATGGCCACCTTTGTTCAGAGCAGATCGGGGACCTTCCCAATTAAGAATGTCATAAGCCATTTCCTAGGCCCGACCTCTGGCTGCAACCTTGATGTGATCCTGTGCGACCCAGCCCCGCACCTCACGTCGTCTCAGGCCGCCAAGATGGAGCCACAGAACTGGTTTTCTCTATCACACATTTAATAAGCACACGTGGAAGTAGGCAGTGACTAAACAGAGCAGGACAAGGTGTAGCATAGTGTTCTCTGTTATCAGCCACATCAGGCTGGGGAGTTACTGACAGCAGGGACAGGGCTGGCTGACGGGGAATATAGGAAAATATCTCCATCCCCTCATCTTCTATTGGGAAAAGTCCCAAAAAAGGGTACATTTGGCTCAATCTAGTTATCAAGTTTCCTGTTGCTAGAGTACTGATGGGCAAAATGGCCGCCATTACGGTTCTCACAAGGGTTGTCACCCAGCTTTATAGAGTTCAGAATGGCATATTGGCTTGAGGGACTCTTAATATTGGATGGTGGCCAATATGGTTGCAGGGTTGTCCTCCAACATTGTGAGCCGAGTACGGTAATAACCCTAATGTGAGTTTTAATGATGTCACTGAAGTCCGTATGGGCACAGTGGTACAGAAAGAAGGGAGGAGGCTGTGAGATGTCATGGCGGCCATGTTGGTTATCACTACCATTTTTATTGCCCCTAGCAACCAATCACAGCACAGCTTTCATATTTTAAACGGCTCTGGTAAAATATAAGCTGTGCTGTGATTGGTTGCTATGGGCAACAGATGGTTTTAATAAAAATGAGGCCTAGTGTTTCTTGTTATATGCAGCCTGAGGTAAATTTACTGTACAGGATACATGGTGGGACAATATAGCGAGACTCACTCACCATTGTGAGATGCCAGGAGAAAGTGCGAAGTCCCTGCATTGCCGTCTATAAATACCGCCGCAGGAATGTCTTTTATCAGGCAGTTAAGATACCTTGTCCTGTGTCCTCTGCATAGCAAAGAGGAATCACAGGGGCGGTAAAATGGTCATTATTGTGTGAAATATGCATAATGGCAGCTGACAAGACTCAGTGCTTGGCCTTGTACCAAGGGTGAGGCCCTGGGTGTATATATAGGCCCGCTAATAAATTATAGATGTGTGCATATATATAATATATTAATATAAAAATGAGCCTGTATATAATATAACATTATTTAAAGGGGTTGGACCACAAACAATTTGTACATTTTAATTAATAGATCTTAGAATAAAAATAAGTTTCACAATAGGATGTTAAAAAAAAAAAAAATGTTCATGTCCCGAGATATTCTTATATATGTGCCTCTGTGTAATGTATGTGTCTGACCATGCAGGAACGGGTGGGATAAACCACAGCTCCTGGGCAGAGGGAAGTGAGAAAGTATACAGACATTACAGCCGGGGATCACAGAGTAAGGGTACCATTACACGTCGCAACATTGCATGCAATTTCACTTGCAATTTGCTGGTTGCAGTGAAATCATGGACACATTTGTTCCAGGGCTGTGGAGTCGGTAAATCAAACCACCGACTCCGACTCCAACTCCTGAATTTCCCTGGCTTGGACTTCAACTCCGACTCCGACTCCTTTGACTCCGACTCCTTCATTCATGGCTCGTTTTTAAGTGATAAAATTATTGTAGGTCAATGGTAGCATTAGGCTTTAATCATTATAATGACATAATAATAAAGATATTTAGATAGAACATAATAATTCATAATAATAATATTCAGCACATTCTGCATTGAACTACTAGACCCAATTCATTATATATTTTAGGAGTCGGAGTCAGAACATTTTCTTCCGACTCCACAGCCCTGATTTGTTCTATGTTGTTGCCATGTACAAATAGAACAATGTGTCCATGATTTCACTGCAACCAGCAAATTGCAAGTGAAATTACATGCAATGTTGTGACGTATAACGGTACCCTAAGAGTATACAGACATTACAGCTGGGGATCACAGAATATAAGGGTATACAGACATTACAGCCAGGGATCACAGAATATGAGTATACAGACATTACAGCCGGGGATCACAGAATATAAGGGTATACCGACATTACAGCTGGGGATCACAGAATACAAGAGAATACAGACATTACAGCCGGGGATCACAGAATGTAAGAGTATACAGACATTACAGCTGGGGATCACAGGTGATTCTCCCTATGATGTAAAACATTTGTCTGTTTAAAAACTTGTTTTGCATTACAGCAAGATTCAGCTGTGATCCCTGGCTGTAATGTCTGTATATTATATTCTGTGATCCCTGGCTGTAATGTCTGTATATTATATTTTGTGATCCCTGGCTGTAATGTCTGTATATTATATTCTGTGATCCTCGGCTGTAATGTCTGTAGATTATATTCTGTGATCCCTGGCTGTAATGTCTGTATACCCTTATATTCTGTGATCGCTGCTGTAATGTCTGTGTATAATGTATGAAGTTTGACGTAGTGCTGGAATCATTACTTGTAGTGCAAAGCAACTCTCTATTATATGGTGCTGACACTCACTACCCTCATTTTGATGGCTGTACACCTCCAGTGGGGAGGTGCTGTGCATCAGAACTGATGCAATTTCTGGGAAAAGGCATAGCATAGAAGTAGCGCCCCGTGCGTCAGTTTTAGGGGTCCTCTATGCCATAACATCCCATACTGTGCACAATAATGATGCAGTGTAATTTGTATTTTGGCAGAGGGAAACCCAGCGATGTCTGGTGTTATCAGTGAGATGCAGCCGGGGGAGGGGGTGTCCTGCGACCGCTCCCGTGTGATGGATCCTACAGTAATATGGCGCATGAGCCTTATCTGAAGCTGGAGAACGCTGATAGGCGAGGATGTGACATAAATACCGAGGTGATGGCACTGAGCAAAGGTCCTTACTGTGAATATTATAGGCAATGACTTCATATTGAATGCCACTTTGGCGCTGCATTTGCATAATGCATGATATGCGTTCGGAAAATGCCGCCCTGGCACAGAGGTCCTGAGCCGTTTGCTTTACGTCACGCTGTGCACTGCATTGCTGGAGTCTGCACTGAAGCTGTTAATATTCTGGCTGCGGCAGGCTGCGGCAGTCCTCGCCTGGCTGGGAGTCTGCAGAACGATTCTGCTGGGCAGGTTCTTGGCATCGGACAGATAATGACGCCAACTGCGGGAAAGATCCGGCCATTAATGATGCCCCATAGCACTTCAGGACAATGAGCAGCTCTGCTGACTGTCACAGCCTTTTATCCAGTTTAATACCAGCATGGAGGCCGGGCGGTCATCTGCCCCAGAACATCCCAGAGCTTCACACACAGATTCCAACCGTCCATTTCCTTTATCTGCTTCATGCATTGAGCCAACAGCTTACACCCTAAATCACCCTAAAAAGTTAAAGGCCTTATCCAGTCTATCTGTCTGTAAGTTTGTCCCGAAAACAACGCCACCTACAGGACATTGTGCAAGTTACAGTTAGACTGGAATGTGAAGAATCCAATAAGTTTGCTTGATAAGTCAAAGAAAAGAGCGCCACTTATAGGACATCTGACGAGGGGGTCCACACGCCGTCCGGGACACTGGCCGTAGCACAGGCATTGATTATCGCCTGGGATCGCTGCATCATACCCTTGGGGCGGCCCATCCTGCTACTGCACTTCTCTCATTTGTGTTCCACTCCGGCTGGCGCTGCGACTTCTCAGTGTACAGGGGGAAAGAGACGCCGCACAGGGGAAAGAGAGCGCACATGGGGATGGCAAGCAGCAGCAGTGCCTGCCAAGCCACGGCCACCCTGTACAGCAGCGGCTCCCCCCGCCGTCATCAGTGGGTGTGATTAGTTGCAGGAGTTCTT
The DNA here is from genome assembly GCA_033576535.1 of Allobates femoralis. Lineage (NCBI taxonomy): Eukaryota > Metazoa > Chordata > Amphibia > Anura > Aromobatidae > Allobates > Allobates femoralis. The sequence goes on from JARQOC010000008.1 coordinate 11,688,170, forward strand.
GGACTAATATACAATCGCACGTTCTAGAATCGTCCGATGTGATAGAATCAGGCACTATCTATAAAATATAAATAAATTAGAAATAAAAATTACCTAAATACATTTGCTGATATAAATATATCACTAATCACTAAATGAATAAGTAGATTACATATGATTATAAATAATATAGTGTGGACATATTTCTGTGACACTGGGGTGGTTTTACCTTTCAGGACTGTGGGAAAGCTGGGTGATGGTGGCTGTAGCGGTCACCCAGCTTTCCCAGAGCTGAGGGGACAAAAATGTTTGGAATTTTCCTGTTTATTTTGGTTGAAAACTGCGCACGTCCTTCCTGCACATTCCAGGCGTGGTTGGTGACACAATGAAATCGTCAGGAAATTGTTCTGCAGAGGTCGGGGGCCGTTGCTGCAAATTTGACTGGGTTGGGTCTGAGAACAGACCCTGCAAATATACCCCGGAAATGTCAGCACAAATGAACTAGTGGAAATGTGGAAGCACAAATGGGAGACCTCATGTTCTTGCTCCCATTTGCATTAGGCCGAGAAAGCACAAGGTGGGCTCTAGACTTGCCTGCTGTATAGGTGCCTTTATAGGTGATCACTTTGGGATACGAGGCCTAGATGGCATGTACTATAACTAGGGCTAGGTGACACAAGCGCCCATTAGTTTAATAGTGCCTTATTATTTTGGTTGTTCTTCCTCTATGGCAGATGTTTGGAGAGTAAAAAGGGTCAGACGTGTTGCAGTCAAAAAATGCTGAACCAAGTGTTCGTTCTCCAAACGGCCATCTTAGATTTGTGGCTAGCTGTAAGGCTTTACGCGACTGTGTTAAACCACGTTCACATGTTGAGTATTTAAGTTTTTCACATCAGTTTTTGTAGCCAAAACCAGGAGTGGGTGAGAAATCCAGAAGTGGTGACAAGTTTCTATTATACTTTACCTCTGATTGTTCCTGTCACGTACCTGCTTCTCAGCACGTGACTTGGGGTTGCACCTGCAAGGGTTAATCTATCTCCTCTCATTCAATTCAGCACTCAATCTCTGTCCTATGCTGAAAAGGAGCATCAATCACACCCCGACTCACACCGCACCACGCACCCAGCTTCACACACGCTGCCACCACCCACCGGATTTGGGGCCGATGAGTCCCCCTAAACTAAGACAATCAGGCAATCAACAAAATCACACCCTTTGTAGGGTTATGGGTTCTTTAGAGCATACAAGGATTTTCAAGCTTTATTATAAAAGGTACAGTGCTTATTATAAAAATAGAAATAAAAAGTGACATTCACACATGCAAAAACAGTTATGAAATAAAAAGAAGTTTACAAAACCCTAAACTTTTGTCTTCTGTAGCCCGATGAGGAGGGCGGAAAAGTGGAATGATGATCACAGCAATGTTCAGCTGCCCCATCTCTGTGACACAGAACTTTAGCTGCGAGAGTCTTGTTATAGGCTCAGACTGGAGGTCAGATTTCTAGATCAGCCTTCCATTTTAAAATTCTAATTCTGGGTCTATGAGCCATGTATACATTATTTTTCAAATGCTCTTTTGTCTAAACCAATTCTTTTTCTGTTTGGTCTGTACTGGGTCCCTTTGAAGCTGCTAGAGGTGTGAAGTATTCTACTTTGTGCATTTCCCAGGATGGTACCCTGGGGAGGTAGTAGACTCCATGCCAGGGAAGTTAGTGTTGTGGATAGATAACACAACCTTTTTGTGTACTGTAGTTTTTAACCCTGGTGTAGCGTTGTAGAGTTAACCCTTAACTGCTTGTGTCCATCCCCTGAGATACACATTTCACTGCAGTTCGACTCCTGGTTTCGGCTACAAATCCTGAGATAAAAACTCACCAAATGCTCAACATGTACACGAGGCCTATTACACAATTAACCTGAGAGTAAGGCCTCGTGCACACGGTGAGTTTTTTATTTGTAGCCAAAACCAGGAGTGGAACAATCAGAGGAAAAGTATAATAGAAACATGTTGCCACTTCTGTATTTATCACCCACTCCTGGTTTTGGTAGGCCATATATATGCACACGGGACGTTTTATGATGCAGAAATGGTGAAGATTTGACAAAAATCTTCCTGAATCCAGCAAAGTCTAATGGGGACGTCACACACGTCAATATCACTTGCAATATCGCCGCTGCACATGACGTTGCAGCGATATTGACGTGTGTGACAGGGTGCATCAACCAGCGATAAATCGCTGGGTTGATGGTCGCCAGGTTTTACAACCTGCTCTAAAACCTGGCAATGGTTGCCCGGTGGACACGCAGCATCGCTGCATGTGACACCGGGAGACTAGCGAGAAGCCAGCTCCCAGCGCCTCTCAGCAAGCGCTGGGAGCTGGTATCCATGGTAAACAGCAGGTAACTAGGTGCCGCACGGCGCTTAGTTACCCGCTTGTTTACATGGTTAACCGCGATCTCGCTGGTACTGATCGCTGGTGAGTCTGCCTGTGTGACACCTCACCAGCGATCAGCCTTCAATGTCGCCAGCGATGAGATCGCTGGTGACATTGAAGTGTGTGTGACGTCCCCATAAGAACCCTGAAGTGTTGTGTGCACGTTGCTTTTTTTTTTTTTATCGTGGCAGAAAAATCTGCATCATGTCAATGACAGCAGATTTGTCAGTGTTTTTCTGCCATTGACCTCATTATGGAAAACACAGGACACCTCTCACTGCATTTTTGGTGCGTTTTTCTGCCCCAAGATGCGGATTTGGTGCAGACGTTTCTGCTACAAAATACTTAACGTGTGCACAGCCTTGGAAATTCTGAGGTAAAAACTCACCATGTACATGTGATGGCCTTCAGGTTTTTTTTTGTTTTTTTTTATGACGGTATATCTAAGGCCACGTGTACGTGTAAATATTTGAGGTTTTTACCTCAGAATTTGTGGCCAAAACCAGGAGGGTAGAAATGAAGTAAAGTATAATAGAAACATGTCACCACTTCTGGATTTATCACCCACTGCTGGTTTGGCTGCAAATCCTGAGGTAAAAATCTCCCCAAATACTTAATGTGCACATGTGGCCCAAGACACAATTGACCTAAGAGTTAGGCCTCGTGCACACGCTGAGTATTTAGTGAGTTTTTACCTCAGTATCTGTAAGGCCTCGTCCACACGCTGAGTATTTGGTGAGTTTTTACCTCAGTATCTGTAAGGCCTCGTGCACACGCTGAGTATTTGGTGAGTTTTTACCTCAGTATCTGTAAGGCCTCGTGCACACGCTGAGTATTTGGTGAGTTGTTACCTCAGTATTTGTAAGGTCTCGTGCACACGCTGAATATTTGGTGAGTTTTTACCTCAGTATCTGTAAGGCCTCGTGCACACGCTGAGTATTTGGTGAGGTTTTACCTCAGTATTTGTAAGGCCTTGTGCACACGCTGAGTATTTGGTGAGTTTTTACCTCAGTATCTGTAAGGCCTCGTGCACACACTGAGTATTTAGTGAGTTTTTACCTCAGTATCTGTAAGGCCTCGTGCACACGCTGAGTATTTGGTGAATTTTTACCTCAGTATTTGCAGACAAAACCAGGAGTGGGTGATAAATCCAGAAGTGGAGACGAGTTTCTATTATGTTTTTCCTCTGATTGTTCCAGTCATGGATATGACTACCATTTCTAAGGTAAAAAACTCAACAAATACTCAACGTGTGCACGTGGCCGGATACAAGCAAGGCCCAGACCGCCTGCAAAGTAACAGCAGCATTTATGCTTTTGAGTGTAATCCATGCCCATACCCAAATACATTCTGTACATGGGCCTTCTTTTGTGAAACCGAAGCCTGAGGTGTCCGACCACATGAGATTTTAGTCGAGGAAACCAGAAACATCCAAGAATGGCTGAGAAACTATATGATATACATGGGGTCACCCAACTATCCACCATTGGGAAGGGAAAGAAGAATCGGGCATGTTCGATTTCAACATGTCCCATCCCTTTGTTCTTGTTGAAGATAAGGTGGCTCCATTTTGAAAATCCTGCATGCTCGGCCAAACTGAGTGTGCATCCGCAGTGTATTGCCCATCTATACTAGAAGGTCACGGATATTAACAGGATTGGTCATGAGTTGATTTACATGGAGGCCAGCCCCATTGAAAGTTCCGCCATATCTTCCATACCAGTTCTGCTGTTGATTTCATCCATTGCATAGCATCTTGCCCTCAGATTTGCAAGTTAATTTTAGAATGAGTTTTCCTTATTCGTGCATTATACTGTATTAGCAGTCCGCAGCCAATAACACCGCAGGGTCTGCGGTTCGATACCTATAAACGCCCATTACATAGAGCTCTGGCTCCATTTCCACCCGTGGCGATCATGTCAGCTGCCGTCTGGCTGCTTTCCCCCTTCCCATGCGATAACAGCAAGGAATGTGGCTGGTAACGTTCCAGATCTACCCGGCATACAAATGGAAGCAAGAAAAAAAAAAAATCTGAAGCTGTGGGGGGAGGGGAGCTCGCTCTAGGTGTGGCCCCACGCTGCAGGAATGCGAGTCTTCCCATCTGTCCAGCTCCATTGTCGCCTCCTGCAGCAGCGCTCCTCCACCCAATCTGACAGCCTGAAATATCCACAATCATAATGTACACCGCTTTAGTGCAAGGAATATCAATACTAAATTATACACCTAAAAAATGAATGTGCATTTTTGCAATTTCTAACATTCCGTCTAGAAGCGTCGCGTTTCGCTTTAAGTGTTTTGCAATTATGCCTTCTGCAGGATGGTGCATTGATCCCCCGACTTCCAGCAGGAACGATAGGAGTCGTAGTTTTGGAGTTACCGTGTTTTTTTTATATCTCATAAAACCCCCTTTACTTCTGTAGTAATGCAGATTACCTAAATATTACACACTGACTTACTAGAATTGTCTCTTTCAGAAAATGGATTCAAGTGGGGTCAAAGTGTTGGAGACGGCGGATGACATCCAGGAGAGGCGCCAGCAGGTCCTGGACCGGTACCTGCGCTTCAAGGAGCTGTCCACCCTGCGCCGGGCCAAGCTGGAGGATTCCTACCGTTTCCAGTTCTTCCAGCGCGACGCTGACGAGCTCGAGAAATGGATCCAGGAGAAACTCCAAATCGCATCTGATGAGAACTACAAGGATCCGACTAACCTCCAGGTGAGAGGGGGATAGGTCAGACGGCAATGTAGAGCAACGTGAGGACGGAGGGGTCCGGGTATGTTATGTTGCAGTGCTATAATAGAATTGGGGTTAATAATCGGTTTATCTGCTTGCAGGGGAAACTGCAGAAGCACCAGGCCTTTGAGGCAGAAGTACAGGCCAACGCCGGAGCCATCGTAAAACTGGACAACACCGGGAACAACATGATTTCTGAGTCCCACTTTGCATCCGAGACCATCAGAGTAAGTATCGGAGGCCGCCGCTGGTAAATAGTCCAAAAAACAAACTTCATTATCATTTATAACAAGCCCCCTAGTGAGTAAATGGATGTTGGTGTATGCAGATGTCTGTATCACCATGGTGCTGTGATTGCCCCTTTTAACACTTTCTCACTATAATAATGGCTCTTGATGCCAGTGTCGTCGGCATGTTACGTGTGCTGATGCCAGGTGTGGCGACACGTCTATGACTTGCATATTTGTGGTTTAGTCTTTCACGCCGTACCGGACCGCACAGCGACCTATAGTGACCAGTATACAAGTTGGTTCTCATATACGCGTAGGTGCCCAGACGTGCAGTGATCATTTCCTACTTTTTTCTGCATGTTCTGTATCCAAATTCTCAGTGTTCTCCTTTATATTCTACCTTACAATATTGAGGGGTACCTACGAACTGCCACTATGTGGTGTATGGAGCTGTCCGTTCTGGTGCCATACATATTATACCTAATGGTGTGTGCAAATCGTCTCTTCAGACAGAGAGGAAGAAGACTTGACCTCCAGCACCACCTATTGACAGTAGCAATCCTAAAAACCAAAAAAAACGACTGTTTTATCGAGCCTGGTCATATGACTTAGTATTTATACCAGATCAGAATCTGAATTTGCAGACAGTTATTGAGGGTGTTGCCTTCTTATCGTGTCTGCAAATTGACGTTCTGATCTGGTTTAAACCTTAAATCATATAATGCTCGTTAAAGGGTCGTTTTTGATGTTGAGAATTGCTACTGCCAGTAGGTGGTCAAGTCTTCTTCCAAGATACAATTTGCATATTTTATTTCCCAGAGGAGCATTGTGGCTTCGAAGCCTCCTCATTACTGGCATATCATGTTTACAAGGAGAAAAGCTTACCCCTTAGACCTAATGGTGTAATACACCCCCATAGGAGCTTTCTGCACCTTCATAGGTCTCTATATCGCTCCATAACTCAAGGCAGTACAAGGCACCATATTTTAGCCCAGAGTTCCTGCACATCTATGGTCAAGCAACATAGAACTTCTGTTACTTTTTTTTCCTTTCTTCTTATTTCCTGACTTTTTTGAGTTTTTTGCCTGCTTCTTCTCATTAGGAAGATGTGATCCTGTCCCTTTTGCGGTTGCAAGTGCCCTCGATGTTCGAGTAATATGGCCACTAATCTCGTTTTCCTATCCCACAGACTCGTCTTGTAGAGCTGCACCGTCTGTGGGAGCTGCTGCTTCTCAAAATGCAAGAAAAGGGGATCAAGCTCCAGCAGGCACAGAAGCTTGTCCAGTACCTGCGGGAATGTGAGGACGTCATGGACTGGATCAATGACAAGGTATGGAGTTAAGGGTCTAAAACTCTAATGCTCGACACTTAGGCTTATCCATCAGAGGGGTCCGACCCCCGTATCGCTGCATGGCAGCCACTATGACCCCCTTCATTGATCACAGAGGCACGGAGGAGAGTTCATTGACTGCAGTACTGTCTATAGGATTTTGATTGTTATACTTCCAGCAGCATAAATGGTGTAAAACGCATTGTTTTGACCATTCCAGGAGGCCATCGTGATGTCCGAGGAGCTGGGACAAGATCTTGAACACGTTGAAGTTTTGCAGAAAAAGTTTGAAGAGTTTCAGACTGACCTGGCCGCTCACGAGGAAAGGGTGAACGAAGTCAACCAGTTTGCCAGCAAATTGGCCCAGGTAATTGCCCTCTCTCTAATAAAATATGATTTGTTTGAAAAGCTGAGACAGATTTCGTGACCAGCTTTGCTTTCTCCAGGAGGAACATCCGGAGCTGGAATTAATCAAGACCAAGCAAGATGAAGTCAATGTAAACTGGCAGCGCTTGAAGGGGCTGGCACTGCAGAGACAGGGGAAGCTATTTGGAGCTGCCGAAGTCCAGCGATTTAACAGGTCGGCAGCAGGGTGTATTTACTATGCGCTCTATCCTGGGATACGTGATATTGCCATGTGCTGCTGGGTCAGGCTGTGAATTCTGTCTGGCCTCTGTAGACCATTGCAGTCAGGTCTCACTTTGCCTTCTCCATTCCTGTCGGCAGGGATGTAGATGAAACCATTGGCTGGATCAGAGAGAAGGAGCAGCTGATGGCATCCGATGACTTTGGCCGAGACTTGGCCAGTGTGCAAGCGCTTCTGCGCAAGCACGAGGGTCTGGAACGAGACCTTGCAGCCCTAGAGGAGAAGGTATGTGCACCCCACATGCTCCACATTGTAAGAGACAAATCATGGAGATGCTCTTGGGGTTTCAATAATTCCTCTTTTTACCAGGTGAAAGCTTTGCGCTCCGAATCTGATCGCCTGCAGGAGTCGCACCCCCAGAATGCTCCCCAGATCCAGGTCAAGGGGGAAGAGCTCCTTACAAATTGGGAGCAGATCCGGACGTTGGCTGCAGAACGTCACACCCGTCTCAATGACTCCTACAAGTGAGTGATCAATCTTTTTGTCTTGCGTAATCAACGGCAGACTGCATTGGGTCATTCAATGTGTATTTTTGTTTCTCTCAGGTTGCAGAGGTTCCTGGCAGACTTTAGAGACTTGACCAGCTGGGTGACCGAAATGAAGGCCCTCATCAATGCTGACGAGCTCGCCAACGATGTGGCTGGAGCTGAAGCTCTTCTCGATAGACACCAGGAGCATAAGGTAAGTGTAGATGGCCAACGTGACAACAATACCATCTGTATCCACTTGTGAAGATGTCGGGAGGGCAAAGTGCCAGGGGAGTGGGATCTCTGTAGGTATCATTATAGACGCTGTAGTCACTGGAGAGCTCTAATCTCTTCGGCCAGACTCATTTCATCCACAGCATCTGTTCCTGGCTTTATAAAGCCGTGGTTAACCACTTGATTTCCTTCTTTTATCCAGGGTGAAATTGATGCTCATGAAGACAGCTTTAAATCCGCAGACGCTGCCGGACAAGCCTTGCTGAACGCCGGACACTACGCGTCTGAGGAAGTCAAAGAGAAGGTACTCAGTCAACATAGTGGGATATGGTCTCTTTGGGGTTCACATAAGATCACTTATTAAGCTGTCATAAAAATGTGGCATGCTGTTAGGTCAGGATGTCATGTCAAATTCTGGGGTTCCTGGGGTTGGCGTTTTCTTGCATGGTGGAGGGTTTACCCTTCATTCTGAGGATGGTTTGGAGATTCAAGTGTTCAGACCTTGACTGATGAGACTGTTTATAATGGTGGTAAAATCCCTTGTTTTTTCACTCCTAGATCACCATCTTGGCAGAGGAGAGAACATCTCTCCTGGAGCTGTGGGACCTCCGCAGGCAGCAGTACGAGCAGTGCATGGACCTTCAGCTCTTCTACCGAGACACGGAGCAAGTAGACAACTGGATGAGCAAACAGGAGGTGCGAGCCCTCGGTCACCATCATGTCTAGGTATCACCCGCATTAAAGATCTGTTCTTCACCTCCTGGCATCTCCTTCTTCTAGGCTTTCCTGTTAAATGAGGATTTGGGAGACTCTTTGGACAGTGTTGAAGCTCTTCTGAAGAAACATGAAGATTTTGAAAAATCTCTTAGTGCCCAGGAGGAGAAAATCACGGTATGTTGCATGATGAAATTAGCACTTAAACCTTTTGAAGGCCACGTCTTCTACTTCTTGTAGGTGATTACCTGCTTTTACCAAATTGTTATCTGCCCTGGCAGGACATTGTCACACTACCTCCGACATGCATGCTGCTGCACAGGGTGTGATTTGTATCTCCTCCTGTGCCTTAGACTGCATCTATGGCTCTCCGGCATATTGGTCGCAATATGGAATATATTCTAATGGCTTCTTTTACTGCAGTGTGACTAGATCACATCTATGTGGTTCCTACTATAGGACATAGTTTCTGCTACAGGCTGCATGAGGAATACAGACTATAATGTGGATGATGTTCAGGGTTGGTTAAAATAACTTCATATATAACTTCTGTATTTTTTTTTTACGAAATTTTTCTGTAAGGCTCTGGATGAATTTGCCACAAAGCTGATTCAGAATAACCACTATGCAATGGACGATGTGGCCACACGCAGAGACGCGGTAAGATCCAACATTTCCTGCTGTCCTCTGTGAGGGGGAGGACTTTCGTCTTACCCTTTTGCTCTTCACTCTCGTCTCGCCCTGGCTCCCCACCTCCCGTCTCGCCCTGGCTCCCCACCTCCCGTCTCGCCCTGGCTCCCCACCTCCCGTCTCGCCCTGGCTCCCCACCTCCCGTCTCGCTCTGGCTCCCCACCTCCCGTCTCGCCCTGGCTCCCCACCTCCCGTCTCGCCCTGGCTCCCCACCTCCCGTCTCGCCCTGGCTCCCCACCTCCCGTCTCGCCCTGGCTCCCCACCTCCCGTCTCGCCCTGGCTCCCCACCCCTCGTCTCGCCCTGGCTCCCCACCCCTCGTCTCGCCCTGGCTCCCCACCCCTCGTCTTGCCCGGACCCAAATCCATCATAATATACCTAAATCTAATATATTGTGACATGACTTCTCTTGGCAGCTCCTAAATCGCCGCAATGCCCTCCATGAGCGGGCTCTGTATCGCCGCACCCAGCTGGCAGACTCCTTCCACCTGCAGCAGTTTTTCAGGGACTCCGATGAGCTGAAGAGCTGGATTAATGAGAAGATGAAGACGGCCACCGACGAGGCCCACAAGGTGAGGTCCGATGGGAGTCCTTCAGGCGTCGTATTATGTAATCAGTTGCAGCGTTAATTACCGCACTTTCTCTTTGCCTCCTCCCAGGATCCATCTAATCTTCAGGGTAAGGTCCAGAAGCACCAGGCTTTTGAGGCCGAACTCTCTGCTAATCAAAGCCGCATCGACGCCCTGGAAAATTCTGGCCAGAAGTTAATCGACGTGAACCATTATGCATCTGACGAGGTGGCGGCGCGTATGAATGAAGTGATCACCCTGTGGAAGAGGCTCCTGGAAGCCACCGATCTGAAAGGTGAGGACTTGACCGTCATCTGGACAGGGAAGGTGTCTTGTAGAAATGGCTGATATTACGGTGACGTCTTTCTACACAGGGGTCAAACTGCGCGAGGCCAACCAGCAGCAACAGTTCAACCGAAACGTGGAAGACATCGAGCTCTGGCTGTACGAGGTGGAGGGACACTTGGCGTCTGACGATTATGGCAAGGACTTGACGAATGTGCAGAACCTTCAGAAGAAGCATGCTCTGCTGGAGGCCGACGTGGCGGCTCACCAGGTACTTGCCAAATTTCTCTGGTGCCTATAGGGAGCCCTATTGACTTCTATTGTGCTTGAAGGGAGTTGCATACCTAACCTGAGACTGGTTGCATTATCCACACAGGACCGTATAGACGGCATCACCATCCAGGCGCGCCAGTTCCAGGATGCCGGCCATTTCGATGCCGACAACATCAGGAAGAAACAAGAGGCTTTGGTTGCTAGATATGACGCCTTAAAGGAACCCATGGTCGCTCGCAAGGAGAAACTGTCCGACTCTCTGCGTCTACAGCAGCTTTTCCGTGATGTCGAAGATGAGGAAACCTGGATAAGGGAAAAGGAACCGATAGCGGCCTCCACCAACAGGGGTAACGTACTGGTATTGTCTATGATAACCCGTCTGGTACTCATAGTGATAAATCCTCCACTGACATCTCTCGTGTTCCCATGTCCAGGTAAAGACTTGATTGGTGTTCAGAACTTACTGAAGAAGCACCAAGCTCTGCAGGCCGAGATCGCCGGACACGAGCCCCGCATTAAGGCCGTCACCCAGAAGGGAAATAACATGATCACTGAAGGTAACTGCATTGTTATGTAATGCTTCACTTCTCCTGTGGTGGCGCTACAGTGAACAAAAAACACTCTCAGATGCTACAAGATCCTATGATCGGCTTGTTGTCAGACTACAGGTTCATCTCAATGAATTGGAATATCATGAAAAAGATCATTTCTTTCAGTAATTCAATACATAAAATGACACATATTAGAGTCATTACACACAGAGGGATCTATTTCATGTGTTTATTTCTGTTAATGTTGATGATTAATGAAAACCCAAAGGTCTTTATCTCAGAAAATTAAAGTAGGGAGGATGAAGGGTCTAAGAGATAAAATATGACCTAAATAGCTATCAGAGGCTTCACCTTGTGTGGTTGTGAGAGTCACAACCACTATTAAAGCAGATCACGGCTGCTGCAGTCCCCAGCGTGGTGCATATAGAGGAGGGAGGATGAAGGGTTAAACACCGCGCTGCTGTGTTCCACCAGACATCAAAGGGTGAATATAATATTGATTTGTTAGTCAAAGCGTTTCAGGGCTCCCTGGCCCCTTCCTCAGGACAATTCAATATCATATTGCCATATTCCAGGGAACCCTGAAACACATTGACTGCTAAATCAATATTCTATTCACCCTTTGATGTCTCAGGAAATACAGCAGCGCGGTGTCTAACCCTTCATCCTCCCTACTTTTTAATTTTCTAAGATAATGACCTTTGGGTTCTCAATGGCTGTAAACTATAATCATCAACATTAACAGAAACAAACATATGAAACATCCCTCTGGGTGTAATGACTCAATATAATATGTGTGTCACTTTTATGTATTGAATGACTGAAATAAACTGATGATATTCTAATTCGTTGAGATGCTCCTGTATCTAGGAAATAGGGACTGACCAGGGTGGAGGACCCCTTTAAGTATACAATGTATTACAAGATTGCAGTTTTCCCCTTTCATCTTTAACTTGATGACTTTCTCCATTCCTCAGGACACTTTGCAGCCGATGAAGTGAAGGTGAAGCTGAAGGAACTCAATGACAAGTGGCTGTCGCTCAGAAATAAGGCGTCTCAGCGCCGGCAGGACCTGGAAGACTCCCTGCAGGCTCAGCAATACTTCGCTGACGCAAATGAAGCCGAATCCTGGATGAGGGAGAAGGAGCCGATCGTTGGGAGCACGGACTACGGCAAAGATGAGGACTCTGCCGAGGTCCGAGCCTCCTGCCGCATCCTGCACCACACTGTATGGTGTGTAGACCCGGATTATTAATGTCGCCATCTTCTCCACAGGCTCTGCTGAAGAAACACGAAGCGCTGATGTCTGATCTGCGGGCCTATGGAAGCAGCATCCAAGGTCTGAGGGAGCAGGCCCAGGGGTGTCGGGTATGTCCAAAGAAACTACCGGAGCTCATCATGCCCTGTGACTTCAATATGGCTGCAAGCCCATTGAAGTGACTATGCCACCAGTATATAGAAATGTCTTCATTTACACTAATGGATTGATGTAATTAATATTTAGCAACAAGTGGCACCAACGGATGACGAAACTGGCAAGGAGCTGGTCCTGGCTCTGTATGATTATCAGGAGAAGAGCCCGCGGGAGGTGACCATGAAGAAAGGCGACATCCTGACTCTGCTGAACAGCACTAATAAGGTAAGCTGGTGCCCAACCATAGCGGGGAACACTTTGCTAATCATGGACAATCCCTTTAAGTGGCGATTTATGTTTTGTGCCATCCAGGACTGGTGGAAGGTGGAAGTGAACGATCGTCAGGGTTTTGTACCCGCTGCGTATGTGAAGAAGCTGGATCCGGCACAGTCGTCTTCTCGGGAGAACCTGCTGGAGGAACATGGCAGCATTGCGCTGCGACAGGAGCAGATCGATGGCCAGTAAGTGCCCGCCATGCCCGTTGTAGCCATATAGCATTTGTCTTTGTACAGGTCATCCTGTGGCGTGGACATGAAGTGTCGGAGCTCCTGCATCCTCTGCTTTCACTGCGCACGTCATATAGATCATCCATCACCCTGACTATCGCATGTTATAATATTCATCAATCACCCACACATTCAGATTTCCTCTTCTCTCACTTGTGACGCAATGTCCTCCTCCTCTGCCCTCCATGATCACCGTATAACGTCTGATAATATTCTCTTCCTCTGCCCCCGTGATCACCGTATAACTTCTGATAATATTCTCTTCCTCTGCCCCCGTGATCACCATAGAGATTAATACGCATCTGATGTCATTGATTTTTGATAAGAAATAATATCTTAAAGTAATAATCATTTTTGGGGTCCATTTAAGCTGTATAAAAGAACTGTATGGGTCCGGAATGACTAGGTTAGTTGCACACACAACAGCGCCCCCTGGTATACAGCCAGTGATCGGTACTGCAGGTCAGACGTGGGGCAATGCTTCTTTTATACAGCTGCCTGGATCCTGGTCACCTGTTTTATGATACTTAAAAAAAAATTAAAGGGCATGTCCACATCTACTGGTATAGTTATGTAGCAAGCCGTAGTTATAATTATAGGATTATTCATTGAGACCCCATCCGTAATGGAGCACTGCCACCCCATACAATCCTCCTGACCCACAAATGGGAATGTCTGTGGTTCGGCTGACCTTTAACTAATGTGTATGGCCACCCTTTTGGGGTATAGATTGGATATGATGGTGGACGCCTCCTGTACTAGGTGGAGAGACCTAGGTATCGGTACAGGTGGACAGCCCTGTGATCTGTGATTTCTCGCACCCCCGTATGCTGCACTCCCTTCTAATCCGGCTCGCTAATCGAGCAGCACCCCCCGCCTGTCGGTAATCACTAATTGTCTGCATGCCTTTTTTGCTGTGCTCCCTTCTCGTCTGTGCAGGACTCATGTACCTAAGGAAGCTGGCAGTGTGTCTCTGCGTATGAATCAGGTGGCAGAACTGTGAGTAGACCTGTTCCACCGCCGCCCGTCTCCTATTATAGTCAGTACAATGGGTAAAAAATAAAACTAATTGTGCTGTTTACGAAGGCCCCTTTGACTATGGTAATAGAACAGTACCTGCTACAAAGCTCAGAGTACCTGCCCTTTTGGGTGCCTAGAATATTTATTATTAAAGGGGTTTTCTGTACCCCAGGTGCAGTTGGTCTTAAAATACACAAAGTGCAAGTGCACCTTACTCCCCTTCCCCAGGTCCAGCACTGAGCCCTCGCTGCTCTTGGTGTTTGTCTGCAGCGCTGCAGATGGCGCGTGCCGTCTATTTGGGCAGGGCTGATTGAGAGCGGAGGGTCAGCATTGGACCTGAGGAGGGTGGATAAAGTTAACTGCACCAGATTGGGACAAGACGTTCCCTACTTTCAATTCACATACTTAGAGAGGACCTGTGGCCCCCTCCCCCGGTGTTTCAAATTGAATGCAGCACTGAATGCAATGTGTCTGCTGCATTCAGGGAAGGGGTCCCCCATGTTTCTAGCCCCCCTGTAAGCTGTACAAAACACTTTATAAAGTGTAGAGATAAGGAGTCCGGAGTGACTTAATATGGAGTCATCGCTGTTCCCGGGTGTCCTCCCCGCCTACTTCCTCGCTGTGCCACCTCCTTTGTGTCTCCCCTCCTTGCCTGCTCATGCTCCTCTGCGTCTGAAGTCACGCAGGTGCAGAGCAAGCAATGAGCTGGAGCGAGTCCCGGCAGCTGAAATGCCTCCTGCCGGTGATGTCGGAGCATACAGCATAATCTGGAGCAGGGCGGGCTCCGGCGCTGACGTCACCGGCAGGAGGCATTTCAGCTGCCGGGACTCGCTCCAGCTCATTGCTTGCTCTGCACCTGCGTGACTTCAGACGCAAAGGAGCATGAGCGGGCAAGGAGGGGAGACACATAAAGGAGGCGACACAGAGAGGGCTGGAGGCAGGGAGGACACCAGGGAACAGCGATGACTCCATACCAAGTCACTCCGGACTCCTTATCTGTACACTTTATGAAGTGTTTTGTACAACTTATAGGGGAGGTAGAGACATGGGGGACCCCCTCCCTGAATGCAGCAGATATGCTGCATTCAGGGGTGCTTTCAGTTTGTAAAGCACCAGGGGGGTGACTGGTTCTCTTTAAAAATGTATTCACACGCAGCCATAAAATAGTGTAAAATATCATTATATAGATAGATATCCTTGTGAAAGGCTAAGGATAGCTGAAACGTCGCACCACATGGGCTACATTAATTATTGGGGTTTGAAAGAACAGGGACATGTACCTAAGGGGGCAGCACATAACAGAAGGAGAGTCAGCCTAGGTACACTATAAATGAATCATAAGAATGCTTCCATATTAGGGGTGCAGTATTAGATGCTGAATTAATGCATATACACCATGCATGTACATAGATAGAATCAGTAACCTTTGGACATCTCCTCCTGTTGGAATGGTGCCAGGTCCCGACGCGCGTTTCGGTACTAGCCTTTGTCACAGGACATTATTATGTCCTATACTTGTTGCCACTGTTTCGCTTTGTGAGATCGGTAGCCTGTTATCCTATGTTCCATAATGGCTGCTAACAGAGGTATGGATGTTGCTGTGGAAAGTCTGATTCATGACCCCCCTGACTGCTCGGTTTCATCCCACACAGTCTGATAAGGAAAGTTTGGGTCAGGCGATTCACAGTACCTCCTAACTCTATGGAGGCCTTGCTCGAGAAGATGGCTACTGACCGGACAGGTGAGCGGTAGAGCGTAGGCCCCTGGGTATAGTGACTGTATGTGGGAAATCTATGGTGACGTTTGGGTCAGGGATGGAGGGTCACTTTAGAATGTTTAGGGTCAGGGGTGGAGGGTCACTTTAGAATGTTTAGGGTCAGGGGTGGAGGGTCACTTTAGAATGTTTAGGGTCAGGGGTGGAGGGTCACTTTAGAATGTTTAGGGTCAGGGGTGGAGGGTCACTTTAGAATGTTTAGGGTCAGGGGTGGAGGGTCACTTTAGAATGTTTAGGGTCAGGGGTGGAGGGTCACTTTAGAATGTTTAGGGTCAGGGGTGGAGGGTCACTTTAGAATGTTTAGGGTCAGGGGTGGAGGGTCACTTTAGAATGTTTAGGGTCAGGGGTGGAGGGTCACTTTAGAATGTTTAGGGTCAGGGGTGGAGGGTCACTTTAGAATGTTTAGGGTCAGGGGTGGAGGGTCACTTTAGAATGTTTAGGGTCAGGGGTGGAGGGTCACTTTAGAAGTCTGAAGGTGAGGTATCTGCTCTAGCACTAGTACCATGTCTTGTCCAATGAGCTGACGCTCCTTTTGATATCTGCTGGCAACTGACCACGCTCGCTCTGTTTGTAGATACCAGAACATCTTGGAAGTGGGAGAGAAGCGTAAAGACATGCTAGAGAAAAGTTGTAAGAAGTTCATGGTTTTCCGCGAGGCGAACGAGCTGCAGCAGTGGATCAACGAGAAGGAAGCGGCGCTCACCAACGAGGAGGTGGGAGCGGACCTGGAGCAGGTGGAGGTGCTGCAGAAGAAGTTTGATGATTTCCAGAAGGTGATCTGACATCATTGGGCACATTGGGGGGGCACCTATCCTACACGCTCTTCTTTTACATCCTTTACAATCTCGCTATCGTCTCTCAGGATCTGAAAGCTAATGAATCCCGCCTGAAGGATATCAACAAGGTGGCAGATGACCTCGAGTCTGAAGGGCTCATAACAGAAGAGGTACAAGCCGTGCAGCAGCAGGTGAGATTTCTATAACTCCGTTATGTCCTATGGAAGGCGATGTTCTCACTGCCTGGGGTGTAACTACTTATTTTTTTTTCCTTAGGAGGTGTACGGGAGCATGCCAAGAGTAAGTATCCATATGTGCACTACATTGTGGGCTTCATCCACAACTTATTCCTATTATAATTGTCACCCTTTACTCTGTTGCAGGACGAAGCTGACAATAAAGGAGCCTCACCATGGAAGGTAGGAGTCTGCTGTATCCCTGGCCTATGATGTCTCCAGTCTGTGTTGTGGTTGTAACCTCATGTATATGTATTACAGGCTGTGCGGACAGTCGTGCATTCGGTGGCCACTTTCAACTCCATCAAGGTGAGCACAGAGGCTTCAGTATGGCTTCTTATAATCCTCTGATCCTGGCTCCGTGTAATGACTTACAATATCTTTCGTCCCTTAGGACCTAAATGAGCGTTGGCGTTCCCTTCAGCAGCTGGCAGAGGAGAGGAGCCAGTTGCTGGGCAGTGCCCATGAAGTGCAGCGATTCCACAGGTGAGGGACAAGGACCCGACGCACCATGATTGTGAATGGTATCCTGCTTTTATTTTACATACCCTGTTTCTTTAAAAATGAGCCCTAGCATGATTTTACAGGATTTTTGGAGTATGAAATATAAGCCCTAGTTCCAGTCGGGACCGGTGGTAGAGGGGCAAGCTGGGTAACTGGCCAGTATCTCCACTCTTAGGGGTCCCCAACATTTCTTTTCTGAGGTTGACTGCTTAAGGACCTTTGCTGATGTCTTGGTCATGTGACCAGTAGGTCACCAAAGGTCCTTTTAACTGTGGGAATGTAGAGGAACTGAAGAATGAGACAGGTTGGTATACAGGGTTGAACTGGGCAATTACAAAGGGGTGCTCAGCATATTGTTTAAGGACCTTTGACATTACGGTCATGTGATCATGAGGTCCTCATAGGTCCTTTTTACTGCTGGAGTAACTGAAGAAGACATGGGCTGGTATGCAGGGTCGGCATTAGAGGGAAAATGGCAAACTGGGCAATTTGCAAGGGGCCCCCAGCGTTTTTAGTTCAAGGTTGAGATTGCATAAGGACCTTTAATGACATCAGTTCTGTGATTGTGAGGTCTCCAAGGTCCTTTTACTGCTGGAGTCTAGAGGAACTGAAGAGAGATTGGTATGTGCTAAATGTTGATTTCTCAGTCGCCTCATTGGGGGACACAGGACCATGGGTGTTATGCTGCAGTCCACTAGGAGGCGACACTAACATTTTGTTTCTTTCAAGTATAAATGTGAATAATTGTTCATGAAAAATAAATACGATCTGTCCTGACCCAACTTTCAGAGCGCAAAGAAATAAGACCCCATCCCACTGTATTAATAGGCAGCTTTTAATTCCATTTGCAGAGATGCTGATGAGACTAAAGAATGGATCGAGGAGAAGAACCAGGCGCTGAACACTGACAGCTACGGGCACGATCTGGCCAGCGTCCAGGCTCTGCAGCGCAAACACGAGGGGTTCGAGAGAGACCTGGCTGCACTGGGGGATAAGGTATAACACCAGGCACTGCAGAGGGGGTCTACCCCAAATCCATCAGAGGGGTCCCCCTCCTCTAACACATCTGTCCTTAGGTGAACTCTCTGGGAGAGACGGCCGAGCGTCTGATCCAATCCCACCCAGAATCCGCTGAGGACATTCAAGAGAAATGCACAGAGCTGAACCAGGCGTGGAACAGCCTCGGCAAACGCGCCGACAAGCGGAAGGAGAAGTTGGGCGACTCTCATGACCTGCAGCGATTCCTTAGTGACTGCAGGTAAGAAAACGGCACATCTGATCATCATCTGGGCAGAAACGTCACCTTGGGTCTCTCTTGGGACGTTGGGAGTTGTAGTCTCTGAACTCCGTTGGGAGTGATGGAGGTCAAAGGCAGCTTAGACCAATGATCTTTATCCATCTGATTTTTAGGGACCTCATGTCCTGGATTAATGGAATCCGCGGCTTGGTGTCATCTGATGAACTGGCAAAAGATGTTACTGGAGCTGAAGCTCTACTGGAGAGACACCAGGTCAGTGTAAATGATGGTGTATGCAGCGCTGGGGTCCTGGGTTCAAATCCCCCCATTGGAACGACTAGGATCTCCACCGATCTCATCACTGCTGTATTAAGCGATGACCTATCTTACTGTTAAGTTACTTGCTTAGATTGGAGTACCCCTTTAAGAACACGAATACTTCTCCAAATGTTGGTGGATATATTGGATGTTCCATCTGTGAATGACTTTTGCCCCCCCCAGGAGCACCGTACAGAGATTGATGCCAGAGCCGGCACTTTCCAGGCATTTGAACAGTTTGGGCAGCAGCTTTTAGCACGAGGCCATTACGCCAGCCCCGAAATCAAGGAGAAGCTGGATATCCTGGACCAGGAACGTGCGAGCTTGGAGAAGGCCTGGGTGCAGCGCAGGATGATGCTGGATCAGTGCCTGGAGCTTCAGGTAACACCACCTCACTTGATTCATTCTTCCTCTGTCCGCTTTCCTTCACTCCTTTTCACACTTTTACTGTTTTTCTTCCAGCTGTTTAACAGAGATTGTGAGCAGGCGGAGAACTGGATGGCGGCACGTGAAGCCTTCCTAAACAGCGAAGACAAAGGGGATTCTCTGGACAGCGTGGAGGCGCTCATCAAGAAACACGAAGACTTCGACAAGGCGATCAACGTACAGGTATTGGTTAACCCGAAACTAGGCTCAGCCATCAGTAATGGACGCCGCTGTCCGGTAACCTCTACAATGACTCTGTCTCTCAGGAAGAGAAGATTGCTGCTCTGCAGTCCTTCGCCGATCAGTTAATATCGGCTGAACACTACGCCAAGGGAGATATAGCCTCCCGCCGCAATGAGGTCCTGGACAGGTGAGTTATGGTCGGGTGCTGCACCGTCCTTCAAAGACCTCTGACTGAAGGGTGGCGCCAATGTGAAGTCTTAAACGTTCGCTTTCTGCTTTTGCTTCCGGCAGGTGGCGCCGTCTCAAGGCTCAGATGATCGAGAAGAGATCCAAACTGGGCGAATCTCAGACTCTGCAGCAGTTCAGCCGAGACGTCGATGAGATTGAAGCTTGGATTAGTGAGAAGCTGCAGACCGCCAGCGACGAGTCCTACAAAGACCCCACAAACATCCAGGTGGGTTACATTAAAAGAACGTCGCCATGTGATTTATAGGGCAGAGGGGGTCAAATAACGGCATTGTTCTGAGGGGTGTTAATAGTTATTACCAGGTCAGCCTTAGATGGCAGAATAATCTCATCTGACCACTGGAGATGACGCTACAGAATCGGCCCAGAGCCGCCAAGCTACATGGCTTATTTTAGGTTGTGTGCTATCGATAAGGATATGCAGCATTTAGAATGCAGCGTCTTGCACAGTATCAGCATAGTGGATGGCATTTGTAGAAATCCCATCCTCACTGTGCTTCTCCCAACCGCAGCGTTATTTCGCCTTTGGTGCACGTTGCCGCACTACCGCACCTCTGCAGCATGTTGCTTTCATGCTGTGGAGTCAGAAGTTGCCACCATTGGGTGCCCGCAGGGAGAAGCTGTCCTGCAACCACCGCACATGGTGAGTACAGGGTGGCTTCGGTCTCCCTGTGGCCACCTGCAGGTTCCCTCAGGTCCGGAGCCACTGTGTCCCAACACGCGGTGCCTCCCGACCGTATGCACATACCCTAACTTACGTAGAAATAAATGTAAATGGGAGTTGTAGCACCAGTAAAGCTCAGCTGTTTATATGGCTTCATCCCCAACTATCCATAAGACTCAAATGGGAATAACTAATGGCATTTTCATGGTACTACACTATATGAAGAAAAGTATTGGATTACATGTTTAATCATTGAATTCCATTTTTTCTGCCCTATTGCCCCTGGCATCTATCCTCCGGCCCCTAACCCCCTGGTGTATTAGCTCCGTTCCCACCCCACCATGCCGTCTGCCATCACTACCATGTGACACAGCGGCCGATGGTGTAGAGGTCACTGATACCAGTACATTCCAGCAACTCGGACCCCATAATGTTAGTGGGGAGGCTGAGTGCTGAGGAGCAGAGGACAGAAAAGTCCCCACCGCTCTGCTGACCCCATAACTACAGAGTCCAGACCTCCTCTGTAACATCAGCACAAACCGTGCGCCCACCAGGAGCTCCATGGCCGAGCAGCTGCAGACATACATCACCAAGCACAATGCCGAGCAGCTGCAGACATACATCACCAGCACAATGCCGAGCAGCTGCAGACATACATCACCAAGCACAATGCCGAGCCTCGGATGGATCAGTGAAAATCTGCCATCACTGAACTCTGGAGGAGACTTCTGTGCAGTGACAGATCACACTGCTCTATCCGTGTCTGATGGAGGAGTCTTGGGTTTGGTGATTTCAGAACGTTCTCCCCTGACTGCATTGTGTCCGCTGTCCAGATGGTGGAGGAGGATGATGCTCCGGGCTGTTATCAGCGGGTGGCCTCATCTGCTTGGCTCCAATGAAGGGAAATCTTAATCTTCAGCACAAGACATCATGGACAGTTGTAGCTTCACCTTTGTGGGAACAGTTTGGGGAAGTCACACTTCTTCTGTTCCCCATGACTGTCCCCAGTTCACAAGCTCCATAGAGACAGGGAGAGGGGAGAAGATGACGGCTGCACAGAGCCCGGACCTCATTGATTATGACCCCCAACATCATTGTCCTATATGCTCTTCTTGAGAATGAAGGGGCAAAAATTTCCATACATTCCTCCAATATCTTTAGAGAAATCCTTCCCAGAAGAGCGGCAGCCATTATATCTGCAGAGCAGCCAACTCCATATTAATGTCTATGGATGTAGTGGGGGGAGGTCAGAAAAACTCCTATAGGTGGGATATGGGGGGTACATACTTTTCTCCATATTCTGGATATAATATGTACATGGTGTCAGTTTGTATTGTACTTTTCACTTGGATAGATCTGTGATTTGTGTACTCACCGTAATATTTCTTTCTCGGGGGCCTTCATTGGGGGACACAGCACCCATGGTCTTCTATGTTCCCCAATGAAGCGACAGAGAAATTTGATGTTCAGAATTAGTTTCCTATTCTGTAATTTTCCCTGGGGATCAATAAAGTGTATGGTATCATATCTTATCTTGTACAGATGCCTTAAAGGGGTGGTCTCACAAATGTGACCCCTGACAAATGATGAGGCCAAGGGATAAGGTGAACGCCATGAGTGCAGCTCATTGGATGTTTGCCAGCGTTCCCTTAGTGAGAGAACCCCTTTAAAAAAAAAAATCAATAACTACTATAATAAAGCCAAAATGTGCCATTATTGCAGTCTCATGCTTTGCTCTTCCATGTACTCAATGCCTTCTCTTTTTTTAATATTTTATAGCTTTCCAAACTTCTGGTAAGTGGTCAGGAAGCGTCCGTCCTCTGTCCTCGTCCCTTATAACATGACGATGTTTCTCATTCCATTTAACCACCCGGTTGTTTTGGTTTTTGCTTCCGTTCTAGTCGTTAGTTGTGGCCGGTCCTAGCACGGGTTCTGTCTCATCTTCTCAGTAAGACACCCTCTGCATGAAGCTGATACAGGGGCGCAGTCCTCCTCCAGGGGATGAGGAACCCCTAATATTTTAAATTTGACTATTAATAAATGACATTCCCCCCCCATCGATGCTTTCGTTGGGTACCCACGATTCATGGGAATAAGCAAAATGTAACAATTTGCTTGTCGATCTAATACGATGGACCATATTAAACGCACTGCCCTAAAAACGGCAGCCCCCAGTGCATTCAGTTCAGATGCCCCACTAAGTCCGTCGTGTGGATTCATCTACTACCGTATTTTTCGCTTTATAAGATGCAGCCCAAATTTGTGTGCCCTCCCCCCCCCCCCAATTAGGCGATGTAGAAAAATAATTTTTAAGGTTAAGTTGGGGCAGTCTTATAATGCCAGCGTCTGTCTTTTGATCAGTATATATGTCGCCCATCTGGGTACATATATCCCCCCATCCTGGTATACATGCCTCCCCATACATGGGGCCCCCTCCCTCAAAATCCTGGTATACATACCTTCCTCCATCCTGGTGTACGTATATCCCCCCCCCCCCATCCTGGTACACATGGCACCCCCCTTCCCCCCATACATAGGTATTCCCCCGCCTTCCTCCCCCATCCTGGTATACGTACTCCCCGCCTTCCTCCATCCTGGTGTATGTATATTCCCCCCATCCTGGTATACATGCCCTTCCCCCCATAGATGGGCCTCCAACTACCCTCACCCCCCACCCCCACCCCATACATAGGTATTCCCCTGCCCTTCTCCCCATCCTGGTATACGTATTCCCCGCCTTCCTCCATCCTGGTGTATGTATATTCCCCTCATCCTGGTATACATGCCCCCCATACATGGGCCTCCAACTACCCCCACCCCATACATAGGTATTCCCCCGCCTTCCTCCATCCTGGTGTATGTATATCCCCACCATCCTGGTACACTTGGCACCCCCATCATGGACCCACCATAGCATACAGAGGGGGGGTTGCAGACGTGACGGAGGCCATGGAGGGTGGGGCAGAGCTGCGGGCTGTTGCATGGACAGCCGTAATTTTACCCCCGTTTCCCCCCCAATTTGGGGGAGTAAAACTGCATTTTATAATTTGGAAAATACGGTATTTAGGATTTCTTTCACCACCCTGAGTCCACAGCGATTACCCTTTTATCCCCTATACATAGTATGGTAAAAGTGTGTCCACCTTGACTGGTGCCTCAGTCTCTGAATCTCTTTGGGGTCTGTGCCCTGTATCTCATGCAGAACGTGTTCGGTCCCAGTCTGGTTGTTCCGTGTAATGTTCTATTTATTTCCCCCCATCTTGTAGATAGTGACGTTTTGTGTCTTCATTGCATCTGTTGGGTTTTGTGGACTTTTCCTTGCACGTTTCCCTGCTCCAGACACAACCACATTAAAAACCTACCAAGTGGTAACCTGTATTTCTTACCTGGTTGTGGGACCACGGAAACATGTTCTTCGAGGAGCGGGTGTTGATGGTTTACCCAATGTGTAGCCTTGTGGGGCTCTGATGACGTCCCTGGATGTGAAGTGACTTGTGGCTTCTTGTCCGGCAGAGCAAACACCAGAAGCACCAGGCCTTCGAGGCAGAACTGCACGCCAACGCTGACCGTATACGTGGAGTCATCGATATGGGCAACTCTCTCATTGACCGCGGCGCCTGCGCTGGAAGTGAGGATGCCGTGAAGGTGAGCGGAGCAACCGTCCCATCTGAACCACCCCCCTTTAACGACCTTGATCCCCCTGAGCCAACCCTATTGACCTTATGATTTTGCAGGCTCGTTTGGCAGCGCTCGCCGATCAGTGGCAATTTTTGGTTCACAAATCTGCCGAAAAGAGCCAGAAACTGAAGGAGGCCAACAAACAGCAGAACTTCAACACCGGCATCAAGGACTTTGACTTTTGGCTCACAGAGGTAAGAGGGATGGGAATCTAAAATAGGTAAATATAATGGGTCGTATCACTGACATTGACCTTGCGGTCACCAGGTGGAAGCCTTACTTGCCTCCGAGGACTACGGAAAGGACTTGGCTTCGGTCAATAACCTGCTCAAGAAACACCAACTGCTGGAAGCCGACATCTCTGCCCACGAGGTGAGCTTGGTTCTGCAGCTTTAAACGTGGAGGTGGTGTAGAATTTGGAGGCTCATGGTCCCCATATAATTCCCTCTAGGATCGTCTGAAGGATCTGAACGGACAAGCGGACAGCCTGATGACCAGCAGCGCCTTCGACACCTCCCAAGTGAAGGATAAGCGGGATGCCATCAATGACCGCTTCCAGCGTATTAAAAGTATGGCGTCCGCCCGCCGCAGCAGGCTGAGCGAGTCCCATCGCCTTCACCAGTTCTTCAGGGACCTTGACGATGAGGAGTCCTGGATCAAGTAAGTACATGTAGGATTCGGGTGACGTCCTTAGATAAGGTCTGGAGAGCTGTCACACTGAAGGGCTGTCACACTGTAGAGGGATCAGCTTTATGCTCATTTGCACAAGTACTAGAAGAATTGGGAGGAGACGCAGATTAGATATTTGACAGTGAGGGTGATCAGTGAGTGGAACAGGCGGTGAGTTTTCCTTCAATGGAAGTCTTCACAAAGGCTGGAAAGACATCTGTCTGGGAGGATTTGGTGAATCCTGCTTTTAGCAGAGGGTTGGATCAGATGACCCAGGAGGCCCAGTCACTCTATACCATTCTATGATTCTAAGGGGTTTGTATTAATTCTTTCAGAGAAAAGAAGCTCCTGGTTGGATCTGACGACTACGGCCGAGATCTCACCGGTGTGCAGAATCTGAGGAAGAAGCATAAGAGGTTGGAGGCAGAACTGGCTGCTCATGAGCCGGCCATTCAGGTAGGTGAAGGATTGCTCTCTGCCAAGAACTTGTTTAAGTTGACAGTATGGCAAAAGGCTAAATCTTACAGGTCCTTTTGGGGTTTTAGGGCGTGCTGGACACCGGTAAGAAGCTGTCTGATGACAATACTATTGGAAAGGATGAGATTCAGCAAAGGCTGGCTCAGTTTGTGGAGCACTGGAAGGAACTGAAGCAGCAGGCATCGGCCAGGTGAGACCTTGTGTTACAAGCCGATATCACCAGAGGGGACCATGTAGACAGGACATCAAGGTACCGCAGGGTACAGCCCTCTTTACAGTAGTCTGGTTGGGGTTGCAGGGGACAACGGCTGGAGGAATCCCTGGAGTATCAACAGTTTGTAGCCAACGTGGAGGAAGAAGAAGCCTGGATTAATGAGAAGATGACTCTTGTGGCCAGTGAAGACTATGGTGATACTCTGGCTGCCATACAGGTGAGTCAACCATAAAACAAGTTATCTAACACCGTCCATTGAAGACTGAGAGCCCTCACGGGCAGGGTTCTCTCTCCCCCACTCTATCCTCACGCATCCCTTGTAGATTGTGAGCAGAATCCTCTCTCCTCCCCTACTGTATCCTCGCCCATCCCTTGTAGACTGTAAGCCCTTGCAGGCAGTGTCCTCTCCCCTCCTCCGCTGTATCCCTCGCACATCCCTTGTAGACTGTGAGCCCTAGTGGACAGAGTCCTCTCTCCACCGCTTTATCCTCACCCATCCCTTGTAGACTGTGAGCCCTCGTGGGCAGGGTCCTCTCTCCTCACGTACTGTATCCTCTCCCATCCCTTGTAGACTGTGAGCTCTCATGGGCACGGTCCTCTCTCTCTCCTCCACCGCTATATCCTCACCCATCTCTTGTAGACTGTGAGCCCTAGTGGGCAGGGTTCTCTCTCCACCGCTATATCCTCACCCATCCAATGTAGACTGAGCCCTCACGGGCAGGGTCCCCTCTCCTCCTGTACTTGTCTATGTATGCCCTTTTCACATATAAAGCACCATGGAACAAAAGGTGCTATAATAATAAATGCAAAAAAGCCTGCTGTGAAAATTAACCATTCTGTGTCTTCGTTTCCCAGGGATTGCTGAAAAAGCACGAGGCGTTTGAGACCGACTTCACCGTCCACAAGGACAGAGTTCATGACGTCTGTGCCAACGGTGAAGACCTCATCCAGAAGGTGAGACTGGCGACCTGCAGCAGAGGTTGTAATCGGGCAGCCGCCTGCCATCTTGCCAACTAAACTCTGCTTTTCTTATTTTTCCTAGAATAATCACCACGTAGATAACATAACTGCAAAGATGCAGGGTCTTCGCGGAAAAGTGGCAGAACTAGAGAAAGCGGCAGCTCAACGCAAGGCGAAACTGGACGAGAACTCTGCCTTCCTTCAGTTCAACTGGAAGGCGGATGTGGTGGAGTCCTGGATCGGTGAGAATGGCAGACACTTGGGTGGTGCACTGATCTCACGATTACACGTGGGCTAATATCTCATCTGGTCTGTAGGTGAGAAGGAGAACAGTCTGAAGACAGATGATTATGGCCGGGACCTGTCCTCGGTGCAGACGTTGCTGACTAAGCAGGTACGCAGTCTTATCGGGCACGTTCATGGGCTATCCTATGACATCATGGCACGACCATCCATACGTGTCCTTTTCTTTATCGCTTAATTGGCGGACACAGATCTTGGGGAGGTCTTCCTGTCTCCCTTAATGAAGGCTCCAAGAAAACGATTTTACGGTATTAAAGTCCCCTTTCGTTTTCTTCCAGGAAACGTTTGACGCCGGTCTCCAGGCTTTCCAGCAGGAAGGCATCACCAACATCACAGCACTGAAAGACCAGTTACTTGCAGCCAAACACGTCCAGTCTAGGGCTATAGAGTCCCGCCACGCGTCCCTCATGAAGAGATGGAACCAACTTCTGGACAACTCCGCTGCTCGTAAGAAGAAGCTTCTGGAGGCTCAGGAGCACTACCGAAAGGTGAGGACATATTCCCAATTGGGTATATTGCCTGTAAAGGATTGGGGAAGCGGTAAGGACCCCTCTTAATGATCACCATATTGGCATTTTCTTAGGTCGAAGACTTGTTCTTGACATTCGCCAAGAAGGCATCTGCCTTCAACAGCTGGTTTGAGAACGCCGAGGAGGACCTGACCGATCCAGTCCGCTGCAATTCCCTGGAAGAAATCAAGGCGCTGCGCGAGGCACACGACGCATTCCGGAACTCTCTCAGCTCCGCGCAGACCGATTTCAACCAACTGGCCGAACTGGACCGACAGATCAAGGGCTACCGGGTGGCTTCCAATCCCTACACCTGGTTCACCATGGAGGCTTTGGAAGAGACTTGGCGCAATCTCCAGAAGATCATAAAGGTAAAATTACCAAAACAATAACCTCAGGGACTTCCTTTCTGGTTGTAGGGAGCATACTGAGGATCTTCATCTTTCTTCAGGAGCGAGAATTGGAGCTGCAAAAGGAACAACGAAGACAGGAAGAAAACGACAAACTGCGCCAGGAATTTGCCCAACACGCCAATGCATTCCACCAGTGGATCCAGGAGACCAGGTCACTGCCCGCCGCCTCCGTCCTGCGCATTGTATCTGTGTTCTTCACCTTGTGTCCATCTCTTTAGTTTTCAGACTTCTCTGTAATCTGGAGATTTTGCAATGTATTGTTAATCTGTGATGCTTTTGTTTTTCACTTTTGTGTGTTCTTTTTCCCCCGATCTGTCCGCTGCTACCTTCATTTGCCTCTCTCCATAGGACCTACCTGCTGGACGGGTTAGTATTTTGAGATTTTGTGATTCCACTGCTTTCCTTAATTTCTTGCTTTCTGCACCTGTGCGCTGATTGTGGGGTGTCTGTATTTAATGTCACCTGTAGGAAGGCTGACGACAAGTTATATATTTCAATGATGCGGTTATAAAAGGCGACTCCTTGTAATGCTCTATATCCCCTGTGGGGGTGCTGTTGCAGAATTCAACACTTGCTGCCTGGTTCCTCCAGAGATTGCAATTAAAGAGTTTATGGCACCCAGAAATCGGCCTCTTTGGTAGCCCTGTGGCGACCCATAAGCATGTCTGTAAGGAATAAGGGTGTCAAGCAATATTCCTATAGTAGCCATGTTATTTAGCTG
Source organism: Allobates femoralis (assembly GCA_033576535.1). NCBI lineage: Eukaryota > Metazoa > Chordata > Amphibia > Anura > Aromobatidae > Allobates > Allobates femoralis. The sequence goes on from JARQOC010000008.1 coordinate 11,716,551, forward strand.
GCGGCATCGCCCCCCCTCCTTTGACCTGAGGGTTAATTAATCTTCTGGATCTGTTAATTAACTTGAGGATGTTAATTAACCCTCAGGCCAAAAGAGGGGGCTCTCTCCATGGAGTGAGGGGACAATGCTGACAGCTGAACATGGCTGCTATAGGAATATTGCTTGATACCCTTATTCCTTACAATGTATGTATGTTGTGTTCCTTGGTGCCACTCCATTTTGCATGGCACTGATGGTGTCACGTCTTCATATGCCTACCGGGATACGCCAGCGGTTCTGCTCTCCTCCAGTTTTGGAATTTGAGCGGCATCGGACAACCCATAAATAGAACCAGCCATTGCATCTTATTCTGTCCATACAAGATTAACTTTCCCATAGTCCTGCAAATTGCAAAGGCTGAGTCCTGTCCCTGTGTTCTGCAGTTTCTTAGCATTGTTGCATGTCGTTCTCGCTGCGTTGCCCCGTTCGTCCCTCCGGTGTGAAGGCTTCATGTACAGCGTCATTGTGGGGGTGACCTGGTGTTGCGTGTGGGGTTTTCACCATTGGGTCTCTCTCCTTTAGCATAGCCTATCGCAGAGTCATACGTGTGTATCAGTATGAAGTTGGGGATGATCTATCTGGAAGGTTGCGTTTTCCTATTTTCTTCCTATTTTTTCCACTGGTTTTCTGTGGCACTCTGTGATGCTTTACTGTACTAACTCACACGGCCGCGGACTGCTGCAATGGAGTGTTCACCTCCCCTCACCGTTAGTACAGGACGACCGCTGCGGTCTACAAGTGCCAAGGCCTGTATGTCCAGGGCAGAAGTGCTCAGCCAGGGTCTTCACTTTCAATGGCTGAGCCCTTATGCCTCTCTATCCATTCGGCTCTTGGCACTTAATCCGCCACAACTCAATTTTTGATCTCCAAGTCTTTACAAAAGCTTTCTAAAAGGAGATTTGAGTGATTTCTCCCCTGCAGTACCAATTACAGCCACTACATACTGCATGGCGCTGTGACAGTTCTGGTGCAGCCCGATCCCTTCAATCAGCGGGGGCCGAGCATTATTGATATCCATAATCTTTTCTCAGGATAGGTCATCCTTATCCAAAGTAAAGAAGTAAACCCCCTTTAAATTTGCCACACACTATTACAGTAAGAGCGGACCCTTTTTGGGGGGCTTCTTTAGGTTAGATACTTCTGGCATATCCACTGAAGGCATGTAGGCTTGAGTTTTCTTAAAGGTAACATCCAATCTACAGGATATGTGATAACTTATTGACTCTTCTATTAGAGCGGCGGTGCACCTGCCCGACCTGTGTGGCTATGCGTGACTTTGTCTGGCACCTCGTAGAGCAGGGGTGGGCAACTCCAGACCTTAAGGGCCGCATGTTTTCAGCATTTCCATAGCATTGCACGGGTGGTAAGGTAATCACCTGCACAGATGATGATTCCAACCCCTGTGCAATGCTAAGGAAATCCTGAAAACATGCAGCCCTTGAGGACTGGAGTTGCCCACTCCTGCCGAAGGAAAGAATCTGTGCCAGACCCCCACCCATTTGGTAATTTATCACCCATCCTGTTGACTGGATGATCCCTATAACTTCCATAGCAGTGAATGGAGCCCGTGAGCCGCCCCTCTCCGGCCATTTTCTGCTTGGACATAGGTGCGGAATTCTATTTTGTGGATGTGGCATAAATGTCTAAGATAAAAATGCCCCTTTTATTGTTTGAGCCCCCTGTTGTAGTGCACAGTGGTCATTATATGGTCATATCTAGCCTCATAGGATGATGGGGAATCAATAGCTTATAGGGTACAGTATTCCCTCCACTGTAGTGATGGGCACCGTATGCTGTGGTCTCTTACCCCCACATCTTGCACTGATGGTTTATTTGCACCCACTATGGTTTGGTAGCCCCCCACTTGACTGGCTGGAGTGATGTAAGAACATTCTGGCTCTTCGTCTCCTTCTTGGTTTTGAAGACCCTGTATGACTGCTCACTAACCCGTAGTGCGGCTGATCTGGTGGGAGGCTTTGATGGTGTTGGGCACTCTGTTGGCAGAGCAGCGCTTGGCATGGATGTCCCCGAGCTCTGCCGACCTTATCGTTAACATGAAGCACGTTCATACACATGATCGGCCTGGGTGCCATGTTAACTGTAAGGCATCTGCATGATCCTCGCCCATCGCCTGTGCTCACTATTCTTCATCTCCTACAGGTCTTGCATGGTGGAGGAGTCCGGCACGCTGGAGTCTCAGCTGGAAGCCACTAAGGTTTGTGAAGCCTTTTCTGACTGTTGCTTGGTGGATTTGGCTCTTTCACAAGTCTGACTTGTTGATTTTGTTGTTTCATCCCAGAGAAAACATCAAGAGATCCGAGCGATGAGAAGTCAGCTGAAGAAGATCGAGGACCTGGGAGCCGCTATGGAGGAGGCTCTGATATTGGATAACAAGTACACGGAGCACAGCACGGTGGGGCTGGCACAGCAGTGGGACCAACTGGACCAGCTGGGCATGAGGATGCAACACAACCTGGAGCAGCAGATCCAAGCAAGGTGACACTGCTGCCTATAGTAATGCTACAGCCTGCTATATGCTTCAGGGACTCCTAGGGATTTAAAGCTCCCCCTCCAAATTTTAAAATTTAAAGGGATCATCCATTTCTGAATCGACTGTGACTGGAGGGAGAGGCTTTTTCTGTAACGTGTGGCCCTTCTGTACAGTACAGTCAATCATGCCAGTCCTGGACCATCTCGTTGTCCATCCATCTTTGTCACTAGTTGATGTATATAATATTTTTGTTCTGGTCTATATCTACTTAAATAATTACCCGGTCTTGTCTGTCACATCCGGCATCCAGTTGTCCTCCTATCATGCGCCTCAGTAAGTGTGCATGCATGTACCCGGTACACGCATATGCACTTACTCAGGTGGCCACCATTGTTGGACACCTGGGCTTAAAGGTAACAGTACATGAGGGGAGAAGACTGCACACAGGGAAGGAGACAGCACACATGGGTGAGAGAGCACAGGGGGAAGACAGGACAAAGGAGAGAGCACATGTGTGGAGAAGACTGCACACGAGGAGGAGAGAGCACATGAGGGGAGAAGACAGGACAAAGGATAGCACATGATGGGGAGTGAGCAGAGGGGAAGACATCTCAAAGGAGAGAGCACATGAGAAGAGAAGACGCACTGGGGGAAGATGGCCGCCACAGAGCCAGTCACTGTCCTGCTATAGCATCGGGCACCCATCTAGTATAGATAATAATCATCATTTTCCTTCCTTAGAAACACAACAGGAGTCACAGAAGACGCACTCAAAGAATTCAGCATGATGTTCAAGTGAGTAGCTCTACAGAGTCCCCTTACCGTTTTCCACAGACGTCCGTCATGTTCTTTACCATCCACCTTGCTCCCGTCCTCCAGCACTTCGACAAGGATAAGTCCGGCCGTCTCAATCACCAGGAGTTCAAGTCGTGTCTGAGGTCTCTTGGGTACGACCTTCCGATGGTGGAAGAAGGAGAACCCGATCCAGAATTTGAAAACATCTTAGACATTGTAGACCCCAACAGGTAAGTGTCCTGATGTCTAGACATGGGAAATGAACGCTTGGTTGCGGTCCTGGGAATTCTTACTTACAACCATTGGTTTGTTCTTCCGATAGAGACGGGCACGTGTCACTACAGGAGTACATGGCCTTCATGATCAGCCGGGAAACCGAGAACGTCAAGTCCAGCGAAGAGATAGAAAGTGCATTCCGGGCGCTCAGCACCGAGCAGAAGCCGTATGTCACCAAGGAAGAGTTATACCAGGTGAGGACCTCAGGCTGTGAGTGGTCCAACCCCCAGCATCATGTCACCAGTCCCTACCAGCCCAGCCAACCATGTCTGTGGCATATCCTATAGATATATCCATCTTATGATATACTATATGTTTTTAAAGGAAAAACTTCAGGTGTCATGGAGGCGAAAAAAACTAAAACAAAAAATAGTAACATCAATCACAACTGATGAATCGCACCTTCTTTTTTTTTAATAGATGTTTTGCAAGTCTACTCTGAAACCCCTCTGGGAAAAATGTTAGTAAAATGCTCAAAAGATTTAACATATTTCTCTATTGCTTCATTGGGGACACAGGATACCATGCAGCACACATGCCATGGTATCCTATGTCCCCCAATGAAGTAATAGAGAAAGAGATTTTACGGTGAGTGCTCAAAAATCCCCTTTTTAATTCTATGTAAAAACTAGCTTCCATGTTAATCTGTTCATCAGTGTCCGGGGCTTCTCTTTAACCTGATACATGACCAGACTTGCTCTTCAGGCAGTTTTTTGCTCTGAAGGCTCTTTATACTTTTAAAGTAGCAATCAATAGGAAAACTTAAGACGCCCAGGGATCTTTTGAGCATTTTCCTCAGAAAACGCTGGCATTATTTATTTTTTAATAAGTTTTCCTTTTGTAAAATCGTTTAAGTCTTTTTCTCAAATGGATGAACCAATGTGAACATGCCCTATAGGATTGTGTGCTGTTCATCAATCCCCTGACTGCTGGCTTTAGTGGTCAGGTGGGCACAGAATGAGGCAGCGTCTCTACCATTATGGCTGATTTTGCCAGTTTAACACCTCCATGACATTTTAAAGTTTTCCTGTTGGCCAGATGACCCCTTTAGTTTTCTAGGACTTATTTTGCACATCATGTGGACCCCTCGATAACAGCACCTCAGCACTACATTATAACAGCCCGTTTAATTCAGTTCTTTACTTTAAGGCCTCGTTCACATGGGCCATTTTTTAGACTCTTGATTCCCCTCCTGCGTTATCCGCAGTATTGCTTGAATGATTTCCCTTTTACAAATTGGGCCTGGACCCTACAATGCCCCCCATGGTACGACTGTGAACGAGGCCTGAGTGTTGCAGTGTGATATCTCTGACCACATCCTCTAATCTCCATGTTGTTCCTTCTTGCAGAACCTCACACGTGAACAGGCAGATTACTGCATCTCGCACATGAAGCCGTACATGGACAGTAAGGGCCGTGAGCTGCCCTCCGCGTACGACTACGTGGAATTCACGCGCTCGCTCTTCGTGAACTGACGTAGCAGAATTAAAGCCCCTCGCTTGTGTTTGCTGACTTTGGCTGTGCATGTCGTCCTCTCGCTGCGCCCTTCACTGTGTTGTCGTCTATGTTTTAGCCATCTGAAGAAGTGATATAAGCAGTGTGCTTTAATAAATGCTCGTTATTCACTGTCTTGTGTCTGCGCTGGTGCTGCTCTATCACACGAAGCATTGGTCTTTTATCCATACACATTCTGGGCTAGGATTAGAGAAACTGTGCCACCCCAATCCTCAGGTTGTGTGCGGTATTGCAGCTCACATTCAGAACTGCAATCCTATACACAACCTGCTGGAATCGTCCAGGATAGCGCTGTGTGAGTACATCATATACAGAGATTGTGTCCCATAAATAAGAATTTATTTACAGATAGTTCAGGATGGATGTGGCTCAGTCAGCGGCCGCCCCGGCCAGTTCATCCAGTAAGTCCATCTCTCGAGGTCCTTGCTCTGTAAAGTCAGAACTCAGCTGCCAGATCTTGACCACCCCAGTGCCATCTCCAGCCGCCAGCAGTTGGGTCTGCGCTCGGTTGAACTCCAGGCAGTGGACGGGCGTCTCGTTGGATGTCTGCTTTATGCTGAGTGATGGCTTCTGGGAACTTCTTCCAAAATCAAAGAGCAGAACTTCACCTTTTGGCAAAATAATTGATCGTTAACGTATGGAAAGAGTCACTTATCTCTATGGCTAGTACGGCAAGGTCTACTACTAACCTGGTTCTAACCTACACACAATTCATGAAAAATAAAACTAGGGCTACTTTCACACCAGCGGCTTTTCAAATCGGGCACAGATCCAGTTTTTGCAGCAAAAAAGCATCCTGAAAGGACCCAATTTCTGCCTGATACCGGATGGTACCGTTCTGTTTATATGCTGGATCAGGTTGCCTGTTCTGGGTTTGTACCAAACACCTAAATTGTTTGGGCACAGACTTTTTTTTTTTATCAAATACTTAATATTTGCAAGAATCCAGTCAAGTATAACTGTACAAAAACAAAACCTATAACCCCGCAGAGACAACCTACCCTCACTCCCACAGCCCTTCACGCCAGTGCAAAGATCTAAGGATTCTGGTTATTCATATCATCCGTTTCCATACATGGGTACATACTACCCCATAGTCTGAGCACTGTCTCTCAGGAGGTAAAAAGAGGCCAGCCCTGCGTAGTCCAGACATTTCAAACTGATTCGGCTTACCCCGTTTAGTATAGATGTTACGTTCCATGAGTATTATTAAATTAACTTTGTTTATAAATTCTTTCCACGTCGGGAGGGTCCACATCAGGCCAGTGTCGTGCGATTAGCCTACGTGCAATATACAACATCCTTGCAATCGCCAACTTTCCCCATTCGTTGGTCATTAAACCTTCCACATGCCCCAGAAGACACGTCCAGGGGTCACATCCACTCCAATCACCCCTTGTGTGAGATTCAAAATGATTATCCAATATACCTGCAGTCAAGGGCAAGACCAAAGCATATGAACTATGTCTGCCTCCTCCATCCCACACCATGGACAACTGGAGTCCCCCCTCAACCCTGCTCTACGCATCCACACAGGGGTCCTATACACTCTGTATACGGTAAATAAGGGGCCTTTCACAAGTGCGGCTGATCTGACAAGCCCCATGCATTGTCTACAGGGCTTGCCGTCTGGTGC
>JARQOC010000008.1:11723402-11923105 GCA_033576535.1 Allobates femoralis
AAACCTTCCACATGCCCCAGAAGACATGTCAGTGGGTCACATCCACTCCAATCACCCCTTGTATGAGATTCAAAATGATTATCCAATATGCCTGCAGGCGAGGGCAGGACCAAAGCATGTGAACTATGTCTGCCTCCTCCATCCCACACCGTGGACAACCGGAGACCCTGCTCTACACATCCACACAGGGGTCCTATATACACTCTGTATAGGTAAATAATGTGCGGCTGATCTGGCAAGCCCCATGCATTGTCTACGGGGCTTGCGGTTCTGCCGAATGCGGCAGACCTGGCACTTGTGGCCATGAAAAAAACCCGCTGTTTGCAGCTTTTTCTTTTACGGCCGCAAGTGCCGATCCGGTGTAACCAGACCTCAAGCCCCATAGACTATGCATGGGGCTTGCTGGATCCGGCCCGCAAGTGCGGCAGATGTGGTAGATCTGCCGTATGTCGGTGAGAGGCCTGTAAGGGCCATGTCACACACAGATATCTGTGCAGAGATTGTTGGCAGATCTCTGGTTGCAGTGAAATCATGGAAACGTTCCATTTTGTGGCTGTATGCAAATGTAACAATGTGTCCATGATTTCACTGCAACCAGAGATCTGCACAGATATGTGTGTGTGATATTCGTCTGCATTCATTTATGGATGTTTTAGAGATGTATTGTAGAATGTCTTCCCAGTGTGTGTCTGATATAGGCCCCAGATCTTCAGCCCATTTTGATTTGGCCATCAGTGGGTCTTTCCAGAAACGTCTCAAGGAAATAAGCCCCTAATGACCCAATAATGTTTAATACACTGTCCGCTTGAACCAGTATTGGCGACCGTTTGGTGTGTTTATAAAATGCATGTCGCAGTTGCAGGAATTGGTAAAACATCGAGCGTTCCAAGGGAAACTCCTTCACAAACTCTTCACATGACTTAAACATGTCACCATCCAGCAGCTGTGACACGTACCATGTGCCAATCCTCCACTGACCAAAATTACACAAATATGCCAAATGGAGGTATATCTAGTGAGTCGGTAATCCCCCTCCACTGCTTAATCTTTTGCCCCAGTTTCCAGATCACCGTCATGGTTCTTGGGGAATTCAGCCGAAATTTACCTGCCTCCGTACTAGCCAACAATGGACCACTTCCCACCATATACCTAAGGATCTTACCCGAGCAGCTATCGAGAAGACGATTCCACCCCCCCACATATGTTGTCCCTGGGATGCAATATAGTAGACCCACGGACTGCCAGACCCCCATCCTCCTTTGTACGCTGCAGCTGACCCGGTTTGCGAGCCTGCTTTCATTTCCCAGAAAATAGCATAAATGCTATATTTATTTTGTGGCAACCACTCCGGGGCGTTGTGTAGTACATAGATGATCATTTTAAACAAGTCTTCCCTGCCAGCCACAGAGAGGTATAATCTGCACCATGCTGCAATCTTCTGTGTAAATTTGCCCAGCAGGGGATTTAGGTTAGGTTTCTCATAGTCACGTATATTAGCCGACTCTTGAATTCCAAGATCAGTAAACTCACTGACCACTCGTAGCGGAATCAATGGATCCCCCTTCCACAACCGTTGCCCGGTCCAGCGGGAGCAATGTTGATTTGTCCCAACTGATAGACATCCCAGACCCAGCACCGTAGTCATCCATCACCCTCATAACTGCTCTCAAAGAATTACCTGCATCTCCCAAAAACAGCAGCGTATCACCTACGTCGAGCGCCACCTTTTCTTCATGCATCCCATATCGAAATCCCATGATATTCTGACCCCGTGTTATTACCGCCGCCAGAGGTTCAATGGCGATGTCGAATAATAGAGAGGACAGGGGGCACTCCTGTCTTGTACTCCGGAAAAGGGGGAAATCCTCAGACAACTGCCCATTAACCCGCAATTTAGCTCTGGTACCGGCGTATAATAAGTGAGTACACCCTATGAATTTCTCCCCATAGCCCACATGACGCATTGTGGCCCACCGGTATCTCCATTCCACACTGTCAAAAGCTTTGGCAGCATCCAATGAAAGAATGACCCTGAGACCAACATCGTCCGCCCTGGCCTGCATATCAAGGAAGAGATACGCAGATTGGGGGCTGTTGATTTGCTAGGCATGAAACCTGCCTGGTCAGAATGTATAATGGAGATAATGACCTTACTAAGCGTGTTAGCCATAAACGTGTTATCTACTGTCAATAAGGAGATCGGGCGATATGAGGTTGGTGCTGTGGGGTCTTTGCCACCAGCGTGATGTTGTCGGAATACACCTGAACATGAGAACCCCTGAGCAAGTCGTAACCCGCAAGGAGGGCTTCCTCTACTGCTCTCAGTTCTCGGAAATTGGAGGACCGGGAACTGATGGAGTGACTACAGACCCCCTGAATCGGGGTGTGGGCAATCAAGGCTCCCCACCCCCCTCTGGCTGGCGTCTGTAGTAAGGGTGACGTCTGGAGACTGATCCCAGCAAACACCCTTCAGCAAGTTCTGAGGGTTCAACCACCAGAGCAGAGAGGAGGAGGCGATGGCCTGGAGACGGTACCTCTTGTTGAGAGCCGACGGCAGTCGGTCCCAGTGGGAAAGGACATGGCCCTGAAGAACTCAAGAGTGAGCCTGAGCCCACATCACGGACAGAATGCAGGACGTCATGGAGCCCAGAACAGACATGGCCGCCCGCAGGGTGGGAGACGACTGTCGACACAGAGTCGAAACCTTAGACAGGAGAGTCAGTCTGTGGTCGTCTGGGAGGAATGAGGTCATCCTGTCAGACTCCAACAGGACCCCGAGAAACTGTCGCCTGGAGGACGGCTGGAGATGTGACTTCTGGAGATTGAGGATCCACCCCAGAGACCTCAGTACCTGCAGGGATTCCTCCACGCTGCTCCCGAGGACCAGAGCGGACGGAGCAACGAGAAGGAAATCGTCCAAATAAGGAACGATGCAAACGCCCCGACCCCTCAGGAAGGCCACCACCTCCGCCATAATCTTGGAGAAGACTCTGGGAGCTGAGGATAACCTGAACGGAAGCACTTGGAACTGGAAATGGAGGATTACCCCATCGCGCAGCACCGCGAATCTGAGGAACTTCCTGTGCCGAGGATGAATCCGAACATGGAAGTATGCATCCTATAAATCAATGGTTGCCATCTGGTGGTGGAGTCCTATTAACAGAACTGTCGACCTGATGGACTCCATATCTTGAAACGCCAGTAACTGACATGGCGGTTGAGACGTTTCAGGTCTATGATCACCCTGGAATCCCCTGACGGTTTCCGGACCAAGAAGAGGCCGGAACCGAGGAAACGACATTTGGGAGAAGCAGGTCCCGCACTTCTGCGTGCAAGACAGACTGAGCCTCCCGAGAAGGCAGGGCAGTGACCCGGAGTCCCGGTGGAGGGGGTGACATAAATTCTATGAGAAGACCCTCCAAAATAACCCCCTGCACCCACTGAGAGATGGTGATGGTCTGCCACTGGGGGAAGAAGGCCGCCAGTCGCCCCCCCCCCACCCGGGCCGAGTCACTGCTTGTCAGGGAGGGACTGCCACTGCTGGGAGGGGACAAGGATATTTTTTCCCTTCCCCTTCGGGTAACTCCACCGGCCGGACTTCCCCTTCCCCCTGGGCTGGGAGGCTTGAGGCACCGAGGGACGAAAGGGCCGTTTCCTGGTGGGTTTTTGTTCTGGAAGAGCCTTGTGGTCTGTCGCTTTTTCAAGGATCTCCTCCAATGCCGGCCCAAACACCAAATCCCCTTTAAAGGGGAGGGAGCAGAGCCGCATTTTGGAAGTGGAATCACCACTCCACATTTTTAACCACAAGGCCCGCCTGACGATATTGGATAGGACAGAAGTCCTGGCGGCCAAACAGACCGATTCCGCAGAGGCATCTGCAAGAAAGCGGGTAGCTTTTCGGAGCAAGGGGAGAGAATCTAGGAGCTCCTCCCTAGGGGTACCCAGCGAAATATGGGACTCAAGCTGGTCCATCCACTTAAGGAGAGACCGAGAAACACAGGTGGAGGCGATATTTGCCTGTATCGTAGCTGAGGAAGCTTCCCATGAGCGTTTCTTAAAGCTCTCAATCTTCCGGTCCATCTGATCCTTAAGTTGGGACATGTCCTCAAAGGGGAGTGCAGTCTTCTTAGATACGCGAGTCACCTGCACGTCCACCTTCGGGACATCCCACTGGATCTCACTGGATTCAAGAGGGAATCGCCTACTGAGATCGCTCTTGAATCTTTTCTCAGGGAATTCCCATCCCTGTGAGATAAGATGTAGCATGAAAATGTGGGAAATATGTGGGATGAACCAGAAAGCCCTGTTGGTTAGAAGTTTGAAGCCCAGCAAACATCTCATCCTGGACCGAGGAGAGGACCTGTTCCTCCTCCAGCCCCATGGTGCTCCGAACAGCTCCGATAAGCTCCCCAATATCATCCGAGGAGAATAGAAACTTGCAAAGATCCCCCTGTTTAGCGGATGAGGCGTCTTCAAGCACATCAGAGTCTGACCCAGGGTCCTCTGAGCCCGAAGGTGCAGCCGAAGTCTGAACCTTCCATCTCTTAGTGGAGGGGGGTCCCGAAATAGAAGCCGCAGGTGAAAGGGAGGCCAGGGACGCCTGGATTTCCTGCTTTACCATGGACCTCCATTCATCCACTAGACTCGGGTGCTCAGCCCTAACAATCTTGTCCGTGCAGGACTGGCATAACTTCTTGTCCTACCCGGTAGGCAGCTTCTTCACACACCGGGCATTTAGGAGCCTTCTTAGGGGCAGCCTTATCCTAGAAAGAACACACAGGATAAGGGACCGTCAGTACAGCCCCCTAACAGGACATAATGGACACCCTACCTTTCGCCCAGACTTACTGAGGCAGGGGGAACACTGGGCTCTGCAGATGCAGGGGAAGACATGGCAGCACACCACCTCGCAGCCTTTAATCCTGAAAGGCCTGCCCCACCCAGCGTCCTAATGGAATTCCCCGCCTCCCGTGGGGGTCCAGAGCAGGTCCGCAAGCGACATGTTGGCCCGCCGCTGCCCAAATCCCGCAGCCGGGTCCAGAAGCGCTGCTCTCCCACCGGAGGAGCGCAAGACCGGAGGTTCCGCCTACCCACGTCACTTCCGGTCACATGGGCAGCGCGCAAGGCGCGGGAAGCGGCCGGCGGGCTCCCCTCGAGAAGGCCACCGACCGGGGATGCCATGGCCTGCATCACTCCCACCAGGGATCTGGAGGGCCAGGCAGCGGTCCCCCAGCAGCTAGCCGGGGAAGCAGCAGAGCCCGACCAAAACAGCCTGGTAGAGACAGGTATGCTGCAGTTTGCCGGCCACCATAGCACAGAAGCAAAACCTCTCCATGCCCCATGGGGACAGGAAAGACACTGGCTGGTGGGAGGTGGGAGAGTCCTTTTAACCTCTCTTGTGCTTACTGTCCCTAATAGGGCGTGGAGAGGCGACCTCCTATGCTGTCGTGGAAGGGGCCTAGAGAAACAGGCGATTCATTGAGGGCGGTCATAAGGGTGTTGGATGCCTATAGCGCTGTGTCAGGTATCTCCATTAATTGGGACAAATCAATGTTGCTCCCGCTGGACCAGGCGACGGCTGTAGATGAGGATCCATTGATTCGGATACGCATAGACCATGAATTTTGCTATCTTGGAATCCAGGTGTCAGCTGATATAGCGGATTAGGAAAAACATAATCTGAATTCCTTATTAGACAAATTTCGACAAAAGATTGCGGCTTGGGGCAGGCTGTACTTGTCAATGGCGGGAAGGGCAAACCTACTCAAAATGATTAATATGCCTAAGCTCCTCTATGTCTTACATAATGCTCCGGTGTGGCTGCCTCAAAATAGATTTTATAGAATCAATGCCACTTTCAGAGATCTAATTTGGAAGGACAAGCAAGCACACATTAAGCTGGAGTGATTGCAGCGGGCCAAGGAAGATGAGGGTTTGGCGGTCCCCAACCCATGCGTGTACTACACTGCATCCCAAGGACAACATCTGGCGGGATGTGGAGACCCAAATTTTGACAGCTCGGTGGGTAGGATTCTTAAGGCCCCGTTACATGCTACGATATCGTAAACGATATTGTTGCAACTTCACCGGTTTTGTGACGCTGCACCGACATCGAAACTACATCGTTGCGTGTGAAAACGTAGCAACGATAAGTTTGTTGATCGTTAAAGAATGGCCAGGACCATTTATTTATCATTAGTCTCCCGATGGACGGCCAGCATCGGCATGTGCGACAGCAGGAGACTACCAATTAACGACCTGCCAGCGCCGCACAGTACACGCTGGGAGCTGGTAACCAGGGCAAACATCGGGTAACTAAGCGCAGCGCTCTGCTTAGTTACCCACTGTTTACCCTGGATACCAGCGTTCTCACTGGTCCTGAACGCTGTTGAGTCTGCCTGTCTGACAGCTCACCAGTGATCACATAACAATGTCCCAGCGATCCACATCGTTGGTTGGATTGCTGGGACATCGTACTGTGTAACGGTGCCTTTAAGCACATGGTGGGAAATGGCCCATTACTGGTTCGGATGGTGGCGGGTAGATTCCGGCTGAACTCTCAGAAAATCCTAATGGTAGCTATGTTATGGCAAGTGTGCCAAAAAAATCTAACAGTGGAGGGGGTTACAGGTTTCACTAGATATACCTCAATTTGACATGAACCCTGATTGCCTGAAATGCGGCATCTGCGGAATTTTGGCCAATGGAGGAGGATAGGAATATGGTACAAGTCACAGTTGTTGAATGGTGAAATGTTTAAATCATTTGAAGAATTGGGGAAGGAGTTTCCCTTAGACTGTACCATGTTCTACCGGTATCTCCAGCTGCGACATGCATTCTTTCAACAATACAGACGGTCGCAGATACAGGTTCAGGCAGATAGTGCATTGGCCATTCTTGGGTCACAGTATGGCACAAGAGATAGATAGGTTACATAGGGTGGGTGCCCTCAATTTTAGATTGGTCACAGTATGGCACAAGAGATAGATAGGTTACATAGGGTGGGTGCCCTCAATTTTAGATTGGTCACAGTATGGCACAAGAGGACTCATCACCTTGCTGTATTGGGGCCTGTTAGAGATTCTCCTGGAAAGACACCTACTGATGGCAAGACTAAAATGGTCCGAAGACCTAGGGCCTATCTCAGATGCACAATGGGAGGATATTTTGCAGTACGTCCCCAAGATATCCATGAGTGAGTCTGGACGTATGTCGCAACTATTTATGGTACACAGAGAGTATAGGACTCCAGTCTGGATGTATAGAGCTGGACTAAGGGATGACTCTGGATGTCCTCGGTGTGGGACGGAGGAAGCTGATATTATCCACATGCTTTGGTCTTGTCCTCGACTGCAAGAATTTTGGATAATAGTCAAACCTCATTCAAGGAGTGATAGGGGTAAATATGACCCGAGATCCATTAACATGCATCCTAGGACGTATGGGCGACATGCTGACAGATGAGTGGGGAAAGTTGTCAATTACACGGATGCTATATGTTGCACGAAAGACGATCGCTGTGCACTGACTTGATGGGGAACCCCCAACTAGAAAGGAGTTTATACCATATAACTCCAAACACAAATATCAATCAACTGCACTAATCTTTAAGGGGCTGTGCATTACTAGGACAAGCCCTACTGATTCCACACACTTCCCCCACGTGAAGTAGCCCAAGCTTAATTTATGTGCTCATGATCAGGACACACTGTGTTCTGGATGCAGTGTCTCATTTGCAGAAATGTGAGTGTCCTCTAAGGGAGAATGCAACATCTGTTGCCCATGATCAGGCTTCTGGGCACAGCAGATGTTTGCTATATTCTCCCACAGAGAACGCTCGCATCTCTGCAAGAATAAAACGACATACCACAAAAGCGTGAACGCAAAAGGAATTGACATGCCAATTCTTTGCGCTTTTTCCAACGCGCTTTTCCCTTAGGCTACATGATAAAATGGCCTCGATAAAAGCGCGGCGTCTGCATGCAGTCACACTTTTTTGAGCATAAACACGCGCAAAAAAAGCGCCACTGCACAATACACCGCGTGTGAACGTAGCCTTAGTTTTTTTTATTTTACCTAGGGGAAAATGTGGAATCCAAGTAGTAGACAACCCCTTTAAGGAAAGTATGGACTCGCATCTTACCTTCTCCAGAGGCTGCTGCAAAAACCAAAGGGCGCACTGGAGACCACTGAATGCTAAAGAGGTATTTCTGGGAGAGCCGTAGAGAAGCGAGTGGTTTCTCCTGAAGCATGGAGTACAGGTGAGCGTGGCCATCCGTCCCGGCACTAAGGAAGAGATTCCTACAAAGACGTCCAGAGAAGGGCAGCGTTCAATGTAAAAATATATACAAATATATGTATAAAAAAAATCTGCAGTTTATTGAAGATATTGGGAAACAGAGGAGATGCATATACATTGGATGGTATAGGTTGCGGTCACTAGGGTGCAGTCACCAAGTCAATACATCATGTATGTTCGCACGGAAGCAGTTGGAGAACGAAGTGACCTTAGAAAAAGAGAATTTTGTTTACGTACCGTAAATTCTTTTTTCTTTAATCATCAATGGGAGACCCAGACAATGGGGTTTATGGCTCTGCCCTCCGGAGGTCACACTAGGTACTACAAGTTTGTAGACACCGCCCCCTCCGCTTATAAACCCCTACCGCAGGGAACATCCTCAGTTTGGTCCATAAGCTGCGAGGAGACAATAAACCACACCCGAAACATCGGGAAGAAGCCGTGTATAGACGGTCCAACAACCCGGAAAACACTGTCCCAACAGGGAACAGATCAAATGCAAAAACATGCAACGGAACAACTGGGTGGGTGCTGGGTCTCCCATTGATGAATAAAGAAAAAAGAATTTACGGTACGTAAACAAAATTCTCTTTTTTCTGGTCATCATAATGGGAGACCCAGACAATGGGGATGTCCTAAAGCAATACCCCAGGGCGGGAAGAGTTCCTCAAAAGACGGATAACACATGGTCCCCCTTAAAGGTGGGCAACTGCCGCCTGGAGGACCCGCCTGCCCAAACTCGCATCCGCAGAGGTATGGGCATGCACCATATAGTGCTTAGAGAAAGTGTGCAGGCTGGACCAAGTGGCCGCCTGACACACCTGTAGAGCAGAAGCTCGATGTCGCAAAGCCCAGGATGCACCTACAGCTCTGGTAGAGTGTGCCTTCAATCCCACCAGGAGAGGCAAACCAGAAGACCGGTAAGCCTCTTGAATGGGACCCTTGATCCATCTGGCCAAGGTTGACTTCGATGCCGCGGACCCCTTACAGCGACCTGTCGTAAGGACAAATAAGGAATCCGAACTCCGAAAGGAAGCGGTCCTGGACACATAAATGCGTACAGCCCTCACGAGATCCAGAGTGTGGAGATCGCGCTCAACCTGATGAACAGGAGCGGGGCAAAATGATGGGAGAACAATCTCCTGGTTCAGGTGAAAAGTTGAAACCACCTTTGGCAAGAATTCTGGCCGTGGGCGCAACACCACCTTGTCTTGGTGAACCACCAGGAAGGGTGACTTGCACGATAGTGCAGCCAATTCTGAGACCCTTCTCAGAGACGTAATTGCCACCAAAAAGACCACTTTCTGGGAAAGACGAGAGAGGGGAACTTCCCTCAGCGGCTCAAACGGCGGTTTCTGCAGTGCCGCCAGGACCATGTTAAGGTCCCAAGGGTCCAGTGGTCGCCTGTATGGCGGAACCACCCGAGACACCCCCTGTAGGAATTGACGGACCTTCGGGAGGAGCGCTAAACGTCTGTCAAACAGCACAGACAGCGCTGACACTTGACCCTTCAGGGAGCTGAGGGATAAGCCCAACTCCAAACCCGACTGTAGGAAAGCCAACAGAGTCGGAACCGACAAGGGCCACGGTGCCCGTCCAGCAGAGGCACACCAGGTGAAAAAGATTTTCCACGTTCTGTGGTATATCTTCCTGGATACGGGCTTCCTAGCCCGATTCATAGTGGCAACCACTGTAGGGGAGAACCCCCTGGATGTTAGCAGCCAGGCCTCAAGAGCCATGCAGTCAATCTGAGGGCCCTGGAATTGAGGTGGAAGAATGGGCCTTGCGCGAGAAGATCTGCGCGTTCTGGAAGAGCCCACCTGTGTCCGCCTGACAGTTGCCACAGGTCCGGATACCAGGACCTCCTGGGCCAATCCGGAGCCACTAGAATGGCTACCCTGCACTCCGTCCTGATTTTCCACAGAACCCTGGGAATCAGGGCCAGAGGCGGGAACACATATGGTAGATGGAAGCCGGACCAACTCAGGATCAGGGCGTCTGCCCCCAGAGACTGAGGATCCCGTGATCTCGCCATGTACTGCGGCACCTGATGATTCAGCCGTGAGGCCATCAGATCCACGTCCGGAGTGCCCCATCTGCTGCAGATGTCCCGGAAGACGTCTGGATGTAGAGACCACTCTCCGGCGTCCATCCCCTGCCGGCTCAGATAGTCGGCCTCCCAGTTCTCGACCCCTGGGATGTAAACTGCGGAGATCAGGCAGTCGTTGTCCTCCACCCAAGATAGAATGCGGTGGACTTCGGCGAGGGCCTGAGCACTTCTGGTCCCTCCCTGATGATTTATGTAGGCGACGGCCGTCGCATTGTCGGACTGCACCCGAATGGGTTGTCCTGACAGGAACGTCTGAAACGCCAGGAGCGCCAGATAGACCGCCTTGATCTCCAGCACGTTGATCTGCAACGCCGACTCCGACTGAGTCCAGAGGCCTTGAGCCCTGTGGTGTAAGAACACCGCCCCCCAGCCCTTCAGACTGGCGTCGGTGGTCACCACTAACCATGACGGTTTGAGGAAGGACCGGCCCCGTGACAAGTGACGGGGCTGGAGCCACCACTGCAGGGAATCCCTGGTCGGTTGTGAAAGTGCCACCAGACGATTCAGAGAGATCGTCCTCTTGTCCCATCTGCGGAGAATCTCCAGCTGGAGAGGACGGAGGCGAAATTGTGCGAAAGGCACCGCCTCTATCGCCGCTACCATGCGTCCCACCAGCTTCATCAACACCCGTAGGGATGATTGTGGTGACAGGAGGACATTCTGCACTCCTGAGTGGATCGCCAGCTGTTTGGCTTGTGGCAGAGACACCAGGGCTGAGTCCGTGTGGAAGTCCATGCCCAGATATGTCAATGACTGGGTCGGAACCAGGGTCGACTTCTGGATATTGAGAAGCCACCCGAACTGTTCCAGAGACTTCATGGTCACCTCCAGGCTCACCCGACAAAGGTGTTCCGATGGCGCCCTGACCAGTAGGTCGTCCAGATAGGGAATGACGGCATGCCCCTGCACATGCAGGAGAGCCATCATAGAGGCCATCACCTTCGTGAACACCCGTGGTGCTGAGGCCAACCCGAAGGGTAGTGCCACGAACTGGAAGTGTTCGTCCCCCACAGCGAATCGTAACCAGCGCTGATGAGCCGGCGCAATGGGCACGTGAAGGTAAGCGTCTCTGATATCTATCGACGCTAGGAAGTCCCCCTGTGACACAGCCGCGATCACGGAGCGCAGGGATTCCATGCGGAACTTCCGAACCAACACGTGACGGTTGAACAACTTGAGGTCCAGAACCGGGCGGAAAGAGCCGTCCTTCTTTGGGACGATAAAGAGGTTGGAGTAAAAACCCCGGAACCTCTCCCCAGAAGGCACTGGGACCACTACTCCGTCTCTGCGGAGTCCCTCCAACACCAGGTGAAAAGCCTGAGCCTTTTCTGGGGATGGAACAGACCGATGGAATCGGGGTATCGGTTTTGACGTCAGCTCTATCCTGTAACCTCGCGAGACCACGTCTCGAACCCACTGATCTTGAACGTGAAGTAGCCACCTGTCCTGAAATCGAGACAGGCGGCCCCCCACCTGTGGGGAGGCAGGATGAGAGAGCGAGTCATGTGGAAGCGGGTTTGGGGGTGGCAGCCGCTGCCCCCGCCGGCTTCTTCTGACGACTCTTGGAGCGCCACTGAGTAGCGGGCTTGCCCCCTCGGTCCGTGCGAGCGGACGTCGCTGATGACTGTGAGCTGGAGCGAAAGGACCACTGTTTCGGGTTCCTTTTAACGGTGTACCGTGGCTTAGGCTTATTCTGCGGGATCTTAGACTCAGCAGAATCCTTTATCAGCTTGTCCAGTTCGGTGCCAAAAAGCCTGTCACCAGCGAATGGAAGATTCTGCAAAATCTTCTTAGATGTGGTATCTGAGTCCCAAAGACGCAGCCACAACAACCTGCGAATCGCTATAGCATTGGCCGAAGCCACAGCTGAGCGAGTGGCAGTTTCCAAAGTTGCCGTTCTGGCGTAGTCCGCATAGGCCTTTGCCCTATCGGTAAGCGCCAGGACCTCTGGGCTGGACCTTGCCAGGTCAGTGATACCATCCAAGCAGGTGGTAATCGCTTGTAAGGACCAGACCGTGGCAAAATTAGGGGCAAATGAAGACCCCACAGCCTCATAGGAAGACTTGGCGAGTTGCTCGACCTGTCTATCAGTCGCATCCTTCAGCGCGGAGCTATCAGAGGCAGAAAACAGGGAGCGTGCAGCAATCCTGGTCATGGAAGCGTCCACCTTCGGGGACTGCGACCATTCCTGAAGCACCTCCTGGGGAAAGGGGAAGCGAGTGTCCTTAGATTTGCGGACATAACGCCGCCCAGGATGTAACCTGGGTGCTCTAACCACCCTTCCAAAGTTAGTGTGGTCCATGAAGGAGCCACTTGGTCTAGCCTCCGGCCGCAGCCATTGGTAGACCTCCTTCGGGTGTACGTTCACCTCCTCAGGGGGTGTCACGAGACGTAAGGTCTCGTTGATGGAGGACACTAAATCCTCCACCCCGTCTGGTGGTTCAGACACAGACCCGAGAGTGGAACCCCCATCATCTTCCTCACCATCAGAGTGACGCTCCTCCTCAGAGAGAGCCTGCAGCTCGGGTGAATCCTCACGACGAGCCCGCTTAAGGTGTCTCACAGTAGAAGTAAGAGACACCCGGGGGTAACTGGAAGGAGTAGCTGGGCCTTCCATTCTCCTATTAAGTGCCTCCAGGGATTGCGACATGGAGGACAGCTGGGACAACAGAGATTCATTTATCTTATTCTGAGTTTCCCATGGCCCTGGGATCACCTGAACCTCAGGGTACAGCACCGGAGCTGCTGACTCAGCAGTGACAGTCCGGGTCTCTGGGCGTCCGCAGTTATTGCAGGACCCCTCCACCAGTGTCCCGTTGCATGTAGCACAGGTAATGGTGTCATCCGCCGCCTTAGCAGCATGCTTCCTAGCTGAGGACATGGCCACAGCAGGGGATAGATAAGCCAAATTGTACAGACAAAAAACCGGGATCCCGGTGGCTTACCGACCGCAGTAAAGCGGTAGGAGGAAGCGGGTGTGTGTGTGTGACCTCCGCGAGAGTTTCCGGTCTCCCCTGAAGTGCAGACGTGCGCTGCAGATAGATCCCAGCCGGGAAGTGAGGGAGAAGATGGCCGCCGACAGCAAAGTCGTGGGCGGCGCCGAGAACACGCGGGAAGCACACACACACGCCCATCGATGACGTCACCGCAAGGGCTGCTTCCCATCCTCCAGGCAGCCTCAGTAATGAAGGCGCCAGAGCCCGCAGCGCTGGAAATAGTGTGAAATACAACACACAGACTGCATGTACAAACAACACCCGCAGCCTACAGCCTCAGCCCCTGTGACACACAGGGCGGTCAGCCAGGGTGACCCCAGCACAGGGTACACCGCCAGAACCGCGGACCCGAGGGTAACGCGCGGTCTGAGTGTCAGGACACAAAGTGTCGGACACTACCCCCAGGCACACAGGAGACACACGGGGCATCTCAGTGCCGGTCCGGTCTGTAAGCACCATTTAGGGAGGCCTCGGACGGGGGTTCAGCACCAGTCCGGAGTGTAAGCACCATTTAGGGAGGCCTCGGACTGGGCTGGCTCCAGTCCGGTCTGTAAGCACCATTTAGGGAGGCCTCGGACGGAGCGGAGCTGTGCAAGGCTCCCATCTCCCACTCTCCAGAGCCCCCCAAGGAGGGATGGAAAGGAGCGCGACAGCGTACCGGGGGGACACGAAGTGTCCAGGCCCTAGGCCCTCCGGTACCTCCACCTGCGTGTTCCACAAGGGTGAGCAGGGAGACTGCCGAAGGTCCCGACCGGGACCATTTTACCTTGTCTTCAGACGCCATCACGTAAGTTGTGAGAATGCAGTGAAGTGCAAGCAAAGCGTGATCCTCCGAGCACACTAAGTTTAAAACTGAGGATGTTCCCTGCGGTGGGGGTTTATAAGCGGAGGGGGCGGTGTCTACAAACTTGTAGTACCTAGTGTGACCTCCGGAGGGCAGAGCCATAAACCCCATTGTCTGGGTCTCCCATTATGATGACCAGAAAATAAAACTAAAAGAATGTCACTAACCATAGAGATCTGAGGATGCAAAGTGTAGACCTGTGGTGAGAAGACCAGTTGGCAGCCCAGGGTTGCTGACAGTTGATTGGTGGAGGGAGCCATGATTTGGAACATTTCCCATAACACTACACCTCAGTTGTGGCCACCCTGATCCGGGGTCTATAGTTCTATTGGATACTACTTGTGCTACTAATACTTTGTGAGAACCGATCAGAATGATGAAAGAAGACAGCTTGGAACAAAATTATCAAGTCTAGATGATGGAGCAAGGGATGGGATGAAGGAAGGGTAATGTCTTCAGATGGCAGGAGAAACGGGACGGACAGTGCTCAGGCTGGCAGACGCGGTTTGCTGACTATCTGCCCTTTAAATCCAGCTCTCCTGTGATCTCTATGCCGCAGCCTCGGCCTCCCCAGTGAGGTATAAGCTCCCAGCCCTTCCTGTGATGTCTAGGGCTCTAGCCTCGGCCTCCCCAGTGAGGTAAATGCTCCCAGCCTCTCCTGTGATGTCTATGGCTCTAGCCTCCCCAGTGAGGTATATGCTTCCAGCCTCTCCTGTGATGTCTAGGGCTCTAGCCTCAGCCTCCCCAGTGAGGTATATGCTTCCAGCCTCTCCTGTGATGTCTAAGGCTCTAGCCTCAGCCTCCCCAGAGAGGTATATGCTCCCAGCCTCTCCTGTGATGTCTAGGGCTCTAGCCTCGGCCTCCCCAGTGAGGTATATACTCCCAGCCTCTCCTGTGATGTCTAGGGCTCTAGCCTCGGCCTCCCCAGTGAGGTATATGCTTCCAGACTCTCCTGTGATGTCTAGGGCTCTAGCCTCGGCCTCCCCAGTGAGGTATATACTCCCAGCCTCTCCTGTCATGTCTAGGGCTCTAGCCTCCCCAGTGAGGTATATGCTTCCAGCCTCTCCTGTCATGTCTAGGGCTCTAGCCTCAGCCTCCCCAGTGAGGTATATGCTTCCAGCCTCTCCTGTGATGTCTAAGGCTCTAGCCTCAGCCTCCCCAGTGAGGTATACACTCCCAGCCTCTCCTGTGATGTCTAGGGCTCTAGCCTCAGCCTCCCCAGAGAGGTATATGCTCCCAGCCTCTCCTGTGATGTCTAGGGCTCTAGCCTCAGCCTCCCCAGTGAGGTATATACTCCCAGCCTCTCCTGTGATGTCTAGGGCTCTAGCCTCGGCCTCCCCAGTGAGGTATATGCTCCCAGCCTCTCCTGTGATGTCTAGGGCTCTAGTCTCAGCCTCCCCAGTGAGGTATATGCTCCCAGCCTCTCCTGTGATGTCTAGGGCTCTAGCCTCGGCCTCCCCAGTGAGGTAAATGCTCCCAGCCTCTCCTGTGATGTCTATGGCTCTAGCCTCCCCAGTGAGGTATATGCTTCCAGCCTCTCCTGTGATGTCTAGGGCTCTAGCCTCAGCCTCTCCAGTGAGGTATATGCTTCCAGCCTCTCCTGTGATGTCTAAGGCTCTAGCCTCAGCCTCCCCAGAGAAGTATATGCTCCCAGCCTCTCCTGTGATGTCTAGGGCTCTAGCCTCAGCCTCCCCAGTGAGGTATATACTCCCAGCCTCTCCTGTGATGTCTAGGGCTCTAGCCTCGGCCTCCCCAGTGAGGTATATGCTTCCAGACTCTCCTGTGATGTCTAGGGCTCTAGCCTCGGCCTCCCCAGTGAGGTATATACTCCCAGCCTCTCCTGTGATGTCTAGGGCTCTAGCCTCGGCCTCCCCAGTGAGGTATATGCTCCCAGCCTCTCCTGTGATGTCTAGGGCTCTAGTCTCAGCCTCCCCAGTGAGGTATATGCTCCCAGCCTCTCCTGTGATGTCTAGGGCTCTAGCCTCGGCCTCCCCAGTGAGGTATATGCTCCCAGCCTCTCCTGTGATGTCTAGGGCTCTAGTCTCAGCCTCCCCAGTGAGGTATATACTCCCAGCCTCTCCTGTGATGTCTAGGGCTCTAGCCTCGGCCTCCCCAGTGAGGTATATGCTCCCAGCCTCTCCTGTGATGTCTATGGCTCTAGCAAACCTAGAAAAGCAGTTGAAAAGCAACATGACCAATATCACCCATGTCAAAGAGAAGCAGCTCTAGCCACAACAGTAGGGGCGAGGTGATTGTTTAACCAAATATAGTGGCTCATTTTCAAGTTGATCATTTTGTACGGTCCGCGAAAAATTGTAGAAATTTCGAAATGGCCCTTGGCAGAAAAATGGTTCCCCTCCCCTGCCCTACAGGGTCAACCGGTAACCAACAAAGTCAGAGATGAGCAGTTCATGAAGGCGGAGGGGACATGAAGGGACTATACCTTCTTTGTGCAGAAAATACAGGGCTCAATGAATGGGAGGGATCGGGCGAGACCCCCTGGACTACGCAATTTCCTATTCTTGATGAAGGGGGGGGGGGGGAACATAATTCGGCATTAACCCCCCCCATATTCAGAAAGACAAAGCAAGGCTTTGGTGTAAGAGCTTTGAGGTTTGTGAGTTTTGGCGATTTTTTGCCAGAATGGGAGGGAGCGTTGCGTGGCCTCGACTGTCTGATTCCTAAGAAGTGCCAGCACTTCGGACTGGAGCAGCGTTTCATTTCACTCAGAAGAAGCCCCAAATTCATTAAGTTGCATTCAACATCCAACTCTTAATAAATTTGGTGCCTCTGCTGTCCATTGAGGTGAAACGTGAGTGTGCACTACACCAGCCGGGACGGATCGGCCCCATTCTCTTCCATGTTAAGGAAAAAGATAAAACTATCAAGAATATAACGAGCCTATAGGAGCAGTGGATCGGCCCCTAGAGGGATCACACTTTGTGTGGCGGCTCCTAGTGGCAGAAACACAAACCTACAATGTTCTGTCCCCCTCCTCCCAATAATGTGTGAGACACAAAACATCTAGGGGAGGGGGTCTCCTTACCTTAAGGTGAAACAAATGTTCAGTTCTGATCTCAAACCTGATCTTGGACCAGAACTGATCCATGTAATGAATAATATGACCTAATGCAGCAGATGGACACGGCCTGACTTATTGAGACTATCGTTTTATTTATCATTAGGTCTATTGCAGTAATGTTTCTTACCTGTGGAAAGGTGAGCAGTCCACAGAATAGACGGGTCCTCCATGGGGTGAGAAGGTCAACTGGGCCGGGGCCTTCAGTGGAACGGAGGAAGCCGTGTTGGTCAGGGCCACAGTCTGGACGGCTGTAGAGCACTTCAGCAAGTAGCCGCCTTCTACTCCAACGACGAAGACACTCGGATCAAAATGTGATGGGGAAAGGCACATCACCCCCACCGCGGTGTCACCACGGCCTTGCTGCAAGGGAACAATTCAGGACAATATAAATGAACATGCAAAAGCAGATGGAGGCTGGAGATCCCCTCCAATGTGAGCAGACCCCTCTAATGTGAGCAGACCCCCTCTAATGTGAGCAGACCCCCTCCAATGTGAGCAGACCCCCTCCAATGTGAGCAGACCCCCTCCAATGTGAGCAGACCCCCTCCAATGTGAGCAGACCCCCTCCAATGTGAGCAGACCCCCTCCAATGTGAGCAGACCCCCTCCAATGTGAGCAGACCCCCTCCAATGTGAGCAGACCCCCTCCAAAGTGAGCAGACCCCCTCCAATGTGTGCAGACCCCCACCAATGTGTGCAGACCCCCTCCAACGTGAGCAGACCCCCTCCAATGTGTGCAGACCCCCTCCAATATGTGCAGATCCCCTCCAATGTGTGCAGACCCCCTCCAATGTGTGCAGATCCCCTCCAATGTGTGCAGATCCCCTCCAATGTGTGCAGATCCCCTCCAATGTGTGCAGATCCCCTCCAATGTGTGCAGATCCCCTCCAATGTGTGCAGACCCCCTCCAATGTGTGCAGATCCCCTCCAATGTGTGCAGATCCCCTCCAATGTGTGCAGATCCCCTCCAATGTGTGCAGATCCCCTCCAATGTGTGCAGATCCCCTCCAATGTGTGCAGACCCCCTCCAATGTGTGCAGACCCCCTCCAATGTGAGCAGACCCCCTCCAATGTGAGCAGACCCCCTCCAATGTGTGCAGACCCCCTCCAATGTGTGCAGACCCCCTCCAATGTGTGCAGACCCCCACCAATGTGTGCAGACCTCTTCCAATGTGTATGGTCCCCCTTCAATGTGTACGGTCCCCCTCCAGACCCCCACTAATGTGTGCAGACCTCTTCCAATGTGTACAGTCCCCCTCCAACGTGTGCTGACCCCTCGCCTTTGATAAAATCGGACAGCATCGGCTCCTTCTGATGCCTGGAATCGGATGTCAAATAGGCATCCGATTCCGACAGAAAATAGGATGCCCGTCCTCCTGTCAGATCACTCCCTGAGCTGTCACAGCTGTCTCTCTCCTCTGCTCTCCCCTCTTCTCCCTGGTCCTCTCTTCTCTCCCCCGGTCCTCTCCAATGCTCTCCTGGTCCACCCTGATTCTCCCCCGGTCCTCTCCTTTGCTCCCCTGGTCCTCCCCTCTGCTCCCCCCTCTCCTCCGGGCTGATAAAAAAAATAAACAATGTCTGCTCACCTGTCCCCGAGGCCCCAACCGTCTCCCGCACGGTCCCGCAGGCTCCCGGTGTCTCCCGTGTCTGCAGAGGTCGTCTTCTTCTGAACAGGACCTGCCGTGATGTCACAATCACGTGACTGCCTGTTAACATAGTGTAACCGGCGGTCACGTGACTGACGTCACGGCAGGTCCTGTTCAGAAGAAGAAGACCTCTGCAGACACGGGAGACACCGGGAGGACACTGGGAGCCTGCAGGACCGTGCGGGAGACGACGGGGGCCTCGGGGACAGGTGAGCATACATATTTTTTTTTTTAACCCCTGCTTTCCTAGTTAGGAGCAGTTTTACTGTACTGAGCATGCTCAGTACAGTAAAATCGGGTCCAAGGACACATCAGATGTTTCCTCGGACCCTGCTCCATAGGGCCCCATGTTAAAAACATCGGGTCAGGTCGGATGTGCACTAAATGACATCCGATTTGGTCCAATCCGATTTTGTCTGATTTTATTTTCGGTGCAAAATGCACCGATAAAAAAATCGTACAGAATCGGATCGGACCAAATCGGATGTCATTTAGTGCACATCTGATTCGGTCTGATGCCCATAGGGCTGCATGGGGCCAAAATCAGTCCGATGCTGTCCGATTTAGGTTTTGGCTATGTTCACACTGGATGTTTCTGATCAGTTTTAGGTGCTGCGTCTTTTTTTGTTAACCTGCATCAAAAGCAGATCAGTCGCTGCCTCTGCAGCAAAGCAAATGGGATTTCCAATCTGCTGTGCAGACGCTGCGTTGTTGACTGCTGCGTTAGTGATGGAGAAAATAATGAGCGTCAATTATTGCTCTGATTTTCTTCTGCCCTTTCCACACCAGCAAAGATCCATTACTTATCCTTCCCGGTGAGGGGGTCTTCCATACAGGCATCGCAGGACCTGCAGGTACAGTATTTCCAGGACCTACCCATGTGACTCAGCCTGATGGTCACATGGGCAGATCCTATAAGTACTCCTACTACTCACAGGTCCTGCTGGTGCCCAGAAGGAAAATATTGCTGGAACTCAGCGTGAGATTGCGGGGATGGTAAGAAAGTGTGTGTCTGTCTGTCCGTGTCCCCCGAAAATAGAACAAAAAAGCAGAACAAATGGATGATGCATTTACGATACTTTTTTGCGAAAAGAAGATCCGTTTTTGGTGCAGAAACTGCAGCAAAATTGGATCAACAAAAAAACGGAGCACAAACGCTCTGTGTGAATGAGGCCTTTAGGTGCAGAAATTTTCTGCAGCAAAAACGCTGCTAAACTGCCAGAAGAACACAATGCGCTTTTGGTGCAGATTTTGGTCTTGAGTTTTTTCACTATTCTCAATGGCAGAAAGAGCAGAAAAATGCTAATCATACACCAAAAGTGTTGACGCTCATTTTATTCTCTGGACAAAAAAAATACTGCAAATATGCAAGGGAAAAAAAAGCATCATTGGCACAGCAATACAGAATTCTCATAGACTATACACATGCTTATTTTGTAATAAAAGAGGACAAAAAAAATGCAGCAAAAATGCACAGTCGGCACATGGCCGAAATGTTTTGATTAAAAACCCATAAAAAGTTTGATCCAGTGACCGGAAACAATCCCACCCTGATGGTATAATAGCTGTCAAGGGAGACGGGAAGAATCAGAGAGGAAAAAAAAGGGCAGAGGTAAATATTGGTAAATGTGATCCTGAGACCTGAAAAGACGACCTCTTAGGGTGTGTGCCCACATAGTGGTTTAGTGGAGGTTTAGCAGCGAAAACCGCCGGCGGTTTAGCATAGGTTTTATTTAAATTTATGTAAATCATTAGCAGCTTTAGGATTTACAAGTAACCTTATGTAATTTAGAAAACACTGTGCACACATAGTGGGTTTATGTGAGCAGATCTGCCCGCGGTTGGGCGGTTTCCCAGTGGTTTAGCAGCATACAGCATGTCAATTCTTCTCAGCGGTTTTTGAGCAGTTCCATGGTCAAAATCCTCCATAGAAAACCGCCGGAAAAACCGCTGGAAAACCGCCGGAAAACCGCTGTGCACACGCTGTAAAAAACCGCTGGTAAACCGCTGAGAAACCGCTGGAAAACCGCTGGTGACTTCTGAGCTCAGGAGTCTAGGCTCCTTGAATTTTCCAGTGGTTTACTGGCGATTTGAAAGTCACTAAACCACTATGTGGGCACACAGCCTTAAGGTACCGTTACACACACAGATATCTGTGCAGACATTGCTTGCAACTCACATGGACACATTGTTCTATTTTGTTGCCGTGTACAAATGTAACAATGTGTCCATGTGAGTTGCAAGCAATGTCTGCACAGATATCTCTGCGTGTAACGGTACCTTTAGACCCACGAGCCAAAGATGTGGTAATACCTGACATTTTTGAGAAGTATAATCCCCCTCCCATCCACCCGAGGTCAACCAAGTGTCCTAAAAGTCAGACCGGAGGAATGAGAACGAGGGGTGTAAAGAAAAGGGGGTTTTGCCCTTTGTCTCCTGATGGATCGAGGGAAGAGTTTGAGGTCCTAGTATGTGGGCGAGATATAATCTGTGAGACAATCTCCCAAAAGCAGGAGCCTGTAAAATTCTTAGCCCCTGGAGATAGGGCGCCGAGCCCCTCACAGTCAGGGCGCCGAGCCCCCGCACAGTCAGGGCGCCGAGCCCCCGCACAGTCAGGGCGCCGAGCCCCCGCACAGTCAGGGCCCCCGCGGGGTCAAGAGTCAGAGCCCCCGCACAGTCAGGGCGCCGAGCCCCCGCACAGTCAGGGCCCCCGCGGAGTCAAGAGTCAGAGCCCCCGCGGAGTCAAGAGTCAGAGCCCCCGCGGAGTCAAGAGTCAGAGCCCCCGCGGAGTCAAGAGTCAGAGCCCCCGCGGAGTCAAGAGTCAGAGCCCCCGCGGAGTCAAGAGTCAGAGCCCCCGCGGAGTCAAGAGTCAGAGCCCCCGCGGAGTCAAGAGTCAGAGCCCCCGCGGAGTCAAGAGTCAGAGCCCCCGCGGAGTCAAGAGTCAGAGCCCCCGCGGAGTCAAGAGTCAGAGCCCCCGCGGAGTCAAGAGTCAGAGCCCCCGCGGAGTCAAGAGTCAGAGCCCCCGCGGAGTCAAGAGTCAGAGCCCCCGCGGAGTCAAGAGTCAGAGCCCCCGCGAGTCAAGAGTCAGAGCCCCCGCGGAGTCAAGAGTCAGAGCCCCCGCGGAGTCAAGAGTCAGAGCCCCCGCGGAGTCAAGAGTCAGAGCCCCCGCGGAGTCAAGAGTCAGAGCCCCCGCGGAGTCAAGAGTCAGAGCCCCCGCGGAGTCAAGAGTCAGAGCCCCCGCGGAGTCAAGAGTCAGAGCCCCCGCGGAGTCAAGAGTCAGAGCCCCCGCGGAGTCAAGAGTCAGAGCCCCCGCGGAGTCAAGAGTCAGAGCCCCCGCGGAGTCAGGAAGCAGAGCCCCAACGGAGTCAGGAAGCAGAGCCCCAACAGAGTCAGGAAGCAGAGCCCCAACGGAGTCAGGAAGCAGAGCCCCAACGGAGTCAGGAAGCAGAGCCCCAACGGAGTCAGGAAGCAGAGCCCCAACGGAGTCAGGAAGCAGAGCCCCAACGGAGTCAGGAAGCAGAGCCCCAACGGAGTCAGGAAGCAGAGCCCCAACGGAGTCAGGAAGCAGAGCCCCAACGGAGTCAGGAAGCAGAGCCCCAACGGAGTCAGGAAGCAGAGCCCCAACGGAGTCAGGAAGCAGAGCCCCAACGGAGTCAGGAAGCAGAGCCCCAACGGAGTCAGGAAGCAGAGCCCCAACGGAGTCAGGAAGCAGAGCCCCAAAGGAGTCAGGAAGCAGAGCCCCAAAGGAGTCAGGAAGCAGAGCCCCAACGGAGTCAGGAAGCAGAGCCCCAACGGAGTCAGGAAGCAGAGCCCCAACGGAGTCAAAAGTCAGAGCCCCCGCGGAGTCAAGAGTCAGAGCTCCCACAGAGTGAGGACCCTGAGCCATGGAATCAGGATGCAGAGCCCCAACAGAGTCAGGAAGCCGAGCCCCAACAGAGTCAGGAAGCCGAGCCCCAACAGAGTCAGGAAGCCGAGCCCCAACAGAGTCAGGAAGCAGAGCCCCAACAGAGTCAGGAAGCAGAGCCCCAACAGAGTCAGGAAGCAGAGCCCCAACAGAGTCAGGAAGCAGAGCCCCAACAGAGTCAGGAAGCCGAGCCCCAACAGAGTCAGGAAGCCGAGCCCCAACAGAGTCAGGAAGCCGAGCCCCAACAGAGTCAGGAAGCCGAGCCCCAACAGAGTCAGGAAGCCGAGCCCCAACAGAGTCAGGAAGCCGAGCCCCAACAGAGTCAGGAAGCCGAGCCCCAACAGAGTCAGGAAGCCGAGCCCCAACAGAGTCAGGAAGCCGAGCCCCAACAGAGTCAGGAAGCCGAGCCCCAACAGAGTCAGGAAGCCGAGCCCCCACGGAGACAGGAAGCCGAGCCCCCACGGAGACAGGACCCCGAGCCCCCACGGAGACAGGACCCCGAGCCCCCACGGAGACAGGACCCCGAGCCCCCACGGAGACAGGACCCCGAGCCCCCACGGAGACAGGACCCCGAGCCCCCACGGAGACAGGACCCCGAGCCCCCACGGAGACAGGACCCCGAGCACCCACGGAGACAGGACCCCGAGCACCCACGGAGACAGGACCCCGAGCCCCCACGGAGACAGGACCCCGAGCCCCCACAGAGACAGGACCCCGAGCCCCCACGGAGACAGGACCCCGAGCCCCCACGGAGACAGGACCCCAAGCCCCCACGGAGACAGGACCCGGAGCCCCCACGGAGACAGGACCCCGAGCCGTCACGGAGACAGGACCCCGAGCCGTCACGGAGTCAGGCGCTGTTCCCGCCAGCTGTCATTTAATCTCAGCTGTTCTGCAGATAACTACAATGGAAGCTGAGACGTGGAAGAACTGGCAGACCCATTCAGTGGAAGCCCGTCTTACACAGGCAAATGTAATAATTGTCCTGAGCACCAAATCTGCTGCCTTGAAGATTTAGGATACCATAAAATGAGGTATAGTAAGATGAGAGACAAGGACCCATTGCTAGGGACGTAGACACCTCTCTGCCCATAGGAGCATGTAACGTGGCTGCTTTAGTAATGGTGTAGGGGAGGACGGGCGCACAATGGGAGTCTTCCTTGTTACCTTGCTTATCTTTGAGTTGCTGGGCATTTGCTGAGCGACCAGAGCGAATCCATTCTGCAGCACGAGCCGTCCCTCCTTTTCCATCTGCCAAACAAGGATCTTTCCATCAGAGGAGACGCTCTGGACCTGCAGCCGCTGGGGTTGTGGGACCTCCTGAAGCCATCGAACCTGTCAGACAACAGAGAGTGCAAGAGATGGGGATGAAACAGAACAAAGTCTGTGAACAACACCAGACATAAGCAGAGTAGACTCTGCGGGATAAATGAAGGTCTTGTGTGTCACCCTGTACAGAGATAAAGATGGCCCTGGCACATTACCGTCCAGTGTTACCTGGTAGACGGCGTCCACATGGCTGTCTATTGAAAGCCCAGTTCTTCCGATGAGCGGGTCGTCTGTCCGACTTGTGTCCCACACGAGAACTTCTCCATTATAGAGACCACCTGACAAAAGGGAGAAGGTCAACAGATGGAAACCAATGAAGCCACAGAGATGTAGCAGAGCTGGGTTTGTTATTCAGCCTGTGTAATCTGCATGTAACAGCTTCTATTAAAGAGTTACCACGATTACAAATTCAGGTCCAGTTAGGAGCAATCATGGATGACATCTGTAGGGGGCAGCACTTACATCCACAGTGTCTTCCATAGTGTCATACATATGAACCTACCGGCTATAAGGGATGGCCTGGAGGGGTGAAATGCCAGACACATGACCGAACTGGGCACATCCAGGACAACGTCGGGGTGAGTCGGGTCGAAGCCTCGTCGGTCCAGATTCCACGTACACACGGAGGACTTCTCAGTGCTCCAGTCTCCATCTCCATATCTGAAGACGACAAAGAGGAAACATAAAAAGAGCACGAAATGAGCCGGCGGAGCCTCTCCCGAAAAGAGGAGCAGCAAATCACTGGACGAGCTGACTATACGGGCATTTGTGACATTTGTGCACCATTAAACTAATCACCCAGAGCAAAGCAATTGCAAAATATTAACAGCTATACACCATTTTGGCGCTGCAGGTGTTATGTAATAAGAGAAAAAATAATTAACTGTAAGACGCACCCAGATTCGGCTGGTACCAGTCTGAGGGTGTATACTGCAGAGGAGGAGCTAACCTTTTTTGTATCCTCTTAGTATGAGCCTACTGACGGCAGCAGCATAACGCCCATGGTCCTGTGTCACCCAATGAAGCGATGGAGAAATTATGCCTGGATATAGCACACCCCATCCTGGATATAGTTCCCATACTGGTATATCATCCTCCAGCCTGGATATGGCACCCTTGCATCCTGGATATGGCAACCCCATCCTCAATATAGCACCCCCATCCTCGATATGGCACCCCCATCCTCAATATGGCACCCCCATCCTCAATATGGCACCATCCTCAATATGGCACCCCCATCCTCGATATGGCACCCCCATCCTCGATATGGCACCCCCATCCTCGATATGGCACCCCCATCCTCAATATAGCACCCCCATCCTCAATATGGCACCCCCATCCTCAATATGGCACCCCCATCCTCGATATGGCAACCCATCCTCAATATGGCACACCCTGCTGCCGCTCATACAAAAATAAAAAACTGTGTAACTTAACTGTCCACCGCTCCCCTCCGTCTCTCCTTCTGCAGCATCAATGTTTTCCTGTCTGTGCATGCCAGCATCCGATCACGTGACCGGCGCAAGTAGTGATGACATCACTGCGCTGAGGCGGTCACATTATCAGATGCCGGCATGCACAGACAGGAAGACATTGATGCTGCACAGGGAGAGACAGAGGGGAGCGGCGGACAGGTAAGCTCCACTGTTTATTATTTTTGTTTGAGCGTCAGTAGGGTGCCATATTCAGTGATGAAGGGGGGGAGTGAGTACACTTAGTGTACTGTAATTTGGGCTGCTCCCCCACCACTGCTCAGTGCTGAGAGGTGATGGACAGCGGGATGCAGTGAATATTACAGTAGGCTAATGATCGGGGACACGTGATCACGGGCTGCCTCTGCAGTCTGCGCCAGCCTCCTCCAGCCACACCTGAGCCTGCTGCTCCATCCAGCACACACTATGTACATTCAGACTATAAGATGCACCCCCACTTTGCCCCAGATTTTGGGGGGGGGGGAGTGCGTCTTATAGTCTGAAAAATACGGTAGTTTTAAATAAATAAATAAATAAAAAAATCGCTGTTGTGCTTCTGCAGCTTACATGTATTACAATCCTGTGAAAGCTGCTCAATGCTGTGCAGAGTTCATCGCTCGGCTCCATCCCTTCATCATTATTCTTAGTGAATTTAATTTTTATTTAATTAAATTAGAATTACACATAGATCCGTGTTAAGGAGATGGAGCCGACAGAGAACCGACTATCAGGACAGCAGTGTATTGCTATACATGCATTACAAAAAAACCCGCCATGTCTTAGGGGTCAGTACCTCACCTGCCGTAGGAACAAGCAATGACAGATCCGGTGGCGTTCCAGGTAACACTGGTGACTTGAAGGTTTTCAGCCACCGCATCAGGATACTGCAGACTGTACAGGCAGGAGACCTGTATACACAAACAGGGAGACATGGTCGAGGGGGTGTCACATACAGACCGCAGAGATGCATCACACAGGAGCTGCCGGCTGAACAAGTATCCATCTATCATGTATGGGCTCCTATGTATCTCTTTGTGGGAGATGAGGGTCGAAGTCACATGCCCCATCCTTTAGCTCCAAAGGCAGATAAGCCACTGCCAGATGTGTCTAATAGCAACTGACTAACCTGTCCTCATAAAGAACCATGGACGCTCAGCCGCTCTGTGTGTATATGTGTACAGGGGAGTCAGGAGTGACAGCTGTCAGCCGCATGTTACCTAAGGCTTCATTCACATCTTGGGGTTTATAGGAGAAAAATGGATCAAATGTGTGCCACTCAGTGTCGGGTCCGTGGAGGGGGGCCCAGTGTCGGGTCCGTGGGGGGGAAGCCCAGTGTCAGGTTGGTGGGGGGGGGGGGAGCCAGGGAGCCCAGTGTCGGGTCCGTGGGGGGGAGCCAGTGTCAGATTAGTGGAGGGTGACTGGTGTCAAATCAGTGGAGGGTGCCGGGTGTCATGTCAGTGGGGATGCTGTGTGCCGGATCCTCACCAATGTGATACTGATGACCTATTCTATGGATATGTCATTGATACATTCATCCTAGAAATCCCTTTTAATTCACCTGTGGATTCTGATCCCCCAAGTCACTTCAAAGCCATCGAAAGCGCGACTTCTCCAGTTTTTCTTCAGCTCTCGGATCATGTCATCTTCCACACGTTTCAGGAACTTTCCTACATCGGGGTAATCCAGGAGAGGTCCGAGGTCGATGTCCAGGACTCGCTGGTCCTGCTTCCACTCGGTCTGTGTGCCGGCCTCGCTGGATCCTCGCACCTGCACAGATGACTCCTTACTGGCGATGGGACGGGTCTGACAGCTTCTCTGAAGAAACACAGAAAATGTCCAATATACATCGGGAAATAGAACTATGGAGGAGATGGGACACCGATATGACCCCAACATATTCTGCAGCACTAAATTCAGTGTCCAATCTACACAGGAAGAACACATCTAATGTATAGAAACAAAGAACCAGAAAGAGAAAGGCAGGATACAATGACTGATAACAATAATATAATGACCTCTACAAACACAAAAGGTGATATCACAGCTCACCTCCTCCTGTACAATGACTGATAACACCTCTATATACAGTAGATAACACAGGATCCACCATTCACAATAGATGATATCACAGCTCACCTCCTGGTCCTGTACAATGACTGATAACACCTCTATATACAGTAGATAACACAGGATCCACCATTCACAATAGGTGATATCACAGCTCACCTCCTCCTGTACAATGACTGATAGCACCTCTATATACAGTAGATAACACAGGATCCACCATTCACAATAGGTGATCTCACAGCTCACCTCCTCCTCCTGTATAATGACTGATAACATCTCTATATACAGTAGATAACACAGGATCCACCATTCACAGTAGATGATATCACAGCTCACCTCCTCCTGTACAATGACTGATAACACCTCTATATACAGTAGATAACACAGGATCCACCATTCACAGTAGATGATATCACAGCTCACCTCCTCCTGTACAATGACTGATAACACCTCTATATACAGTAGATAACACAGATCCACCATTCACAATAGATGATATCACAGCTCACCTCCTCCTGTACAATGACTGATAACACCTCTATATACAGTAGATAACACAGGATCCACCATTCACAGTAGGTGATATCACAGCTCACCTCCTCCTCCTGTACAATGACTGATAACACCTCTATATACAATAGATAACACAGGATCCACCATTCACAATAGATGATATCACAGCTCACCTCCTCCTCCTGTACAATGACTGATAACACCTCTATATACAGTAGATAACACAGGATCCACCATTCACAATAGATGATATGCACCTCCTTCTACAGCATCACCCTACCGTCCCTTACAATGATGATAACCACCTCTTAATACGATACGTATGTGAACTCACAGGGATTCACAGTCTCCTGCATTGTCACCTACAGATACGGATGTTCAATGTGATATCACAGCTCACCTCTCCTCCTGTACAATGACTGATAACACCTCTATATACAGTAGATAACACAGGATCACCATTCACAATAGGTGATATCACAGCTCACTCCTCCTCCTGTACAATGACTGATAACACCTCTATATACAGTAGTAACATGATCCACCATTCACAATAGGTATATCACAGCTCACCTCCTCCTCCTGTACAATGACTGATAACACCTCTATGTACAGGTAGATAACACAGGATCCACCATTCACAATAGGTTGATATCACAGCTCACCTCCTCCTCCTGTACAATGACTGATAACACCTCTATATACAGTAGATAACACAGGATCCACCATTCACAATAGGTGATATCACAGCTCACCTCCTCCTCCTGTACAATGACTGATAACACCTCTATATACAGTAGTAAAAATGGGTCACCTGTCACATAGGTGATATCACAGTGCCCCTGTCACTGATTTTATGTGATACCTCTATACTAGTGATACAATGGATCCCCTTCACTATGGTGTTCACAGCTCCCTCCTCCTCTGTCACAATGCTGATAACACCTCTTCACTATCTGTTAGATAACTCAGATCCACATTGCAGATAGGTGTTATCACATGCTTATGCTCCTCTGTCACATGACTGATAATCACCTCTCACTATAGCTGTAATGGGGGTCCTCTGCTGTCACTATGGCTGTTATGGGGGCTCCTCTGTCACTATGGCTGTTATGGTGGAGTCCTCCTGTCACTATGGCTGTTATGGGGGGTCCCTCTGTCACTATGGCTGTTATGGGGGGGGTCCCTCTGGCTGTCACTGATGGCTGTTATGGGGGGTCCTCCTATGCTTATGGCTGTCACTATGGCTGTTATGGGGGGTCCTCTGTCACTATGGCTGTTATGGGGGTCCTCTGTCACTATGGCTGTTATGGGGGGTCCTCTCTCACTATGGCTGTTATGGGGGGTCCTCTGTCACTATGGCTGTTATGGGGGGTCCTCTGGCTGTCACTATGGCTGTTATGGGGGTCCTCTGTCACTATGGCTGTTATGGGGGGTCCTCTGTCACTATGGCTGTTATGGGGGGTCCTCTGTCACTATGGCTGTTATGGGGGGTCCTCTGTCACTATGGCTGTTATGGGGGGTCCTCTGTCACTATGGCTGTTATGGGGGGTCCTCTCTCACTATGGCTGTTATGGGGGGTCCTCTGCTGTCACTATGGCTGTTATGGGGGGTCCTCTGTCACTATGGCTGTTTATGGGGGGTCCTGCTGTCACTATGGCTGTTATGGGGGGTCCTCTGTCACTATGGCTGTTATGGGGGTCCTCTGGCTGTCACTATGGCTGTTATGGGGGGTCCTCCTCTCACTATGGCTGTTATGGGGGGTCCTCTGCTGTCACTATGGCTGTTATGGGGGGTCCCTCTCTCACTATGGCTGTTATGGGGGGTCTCTCTGTCACTATGGCTGTTATGGGGGTCCTCTGCTCACTATGGCTGTTATGGGGGTCCCTCTCTCACTATGGCTGTTATGGGGGGTCCTCTGCTTCACTATGGCTGTTATGGGGGGTCCTCTTCACTATGGCTGTTATGGGGGGTCCTCTGGCTCACTATGGCTGTTATATGGGGGGGTCCTCTCTCACTATGGCTGTTATGGGGGGTCCTCTGGCTGTCACTATGGCTGTTATGGGGGGTCCTCTCTCACTATGGCTGTTATGGGGGGTCCTCTGGCTGTCACTATGGCTGTTATGGGGTGTCCTCTCTCACTATGGCTGTTATGAGGGGGTCCTCTGGCTGTCACTATGGCTGTTATGGGGGGTCCTCTCTCACTATGGCTGTTAATGGGGGTCCTCTCTCACTATGGCTGTTATGGGGGGTCCTCTGTCACTATGGCTGTTTTTGGGGGGTCCTCTGTCACTATGGCTGTTATGGGGGGGGTGTCCTCTGGCTGTCACTATGGCTGTTATGGGGGGGTCCTCTCTCACTATGGCTGTTATGGGGGGGTCCTCTTGGCTGTTCACTATGGCTGTTATGGGGGGGTCCTCTCTCACTATGGCTGTTATGGGGGGTCCTCTGGCTGTCACTATGGCTGTTATGGGGGGTCCTCTCTCACTATGGCTGTTATGGGGGGTCCTCTGGCTGTCACTATGGCTGTTATGGGGGGTCCTCTCTCACTATGGCTGTTATGGGGGGTCCTCTGGCTGTCACTATGGCTGTTATGGGGGGGTCCTCTCTCTACTATGGCTGTTATGGGGGGTCCTCTGGCTGTCACTATGGCTGTTATGGGGGGTCCTCTCTCACTATGGCTGTTATGGGGGTCCTCTGGCTGTCACTATGGCTGTTATGGGGGTCCTCCTTCACTATGGCTGTTATGGGGGGTCCTCTCTCACTATGGCTGTTATGGGGGGTCCTGCTGTCACTATGGCTGTTATGGGGGGGTCCTCTCTCACTATGGCTGTTATGGGGGGTCCTCTGGCTGTCACTATGGCTGTTATGGGGGTCTTCTCTCACTATGGCTGTTATGGGGGGTCCTCTGGCTGTCACTATGGCTGTTATGGGGGGGTCCTCTTCACTATGGCTGTTATGGGGGGTCCTCTGGCTGTCACTATGGCTGTTATGGGGGGTCCTCTCTCACTATGGCTGTTATGGGGGGTCCTCTGGCTGTCACTATGGCTGTTATGGGGGGTCTTCTCTCACTATGGCTGTTATGGGGGGTCCTCTGGCTGTCACTATGGCTGTTATGGGGGGTCCTCTGTCACTATGGCTGTTATGGGGGGTCCTCTGGCTGTCACTATGGCTGTTATGGGGGGTCCTCTCTCACTATGGCTGTTATGGGGGGTCCTCTGGCTGTCACTATGGCTGTTATGGGGGGATGGGGTCTCTCTTCACTATGGCTGTTATGGGGGTCCTCTCTCACTATGGCGTTATGGGGGGTCCTCTGCTGCACTATGGCATGTTATGGGGGGTCCTCTCTCACTATGGCTGTTATGGGGGGGTCCTCTGGCTGTCACTATGGCTGTTATGGGGGGTCTCTCTCCACTATGGCTGTTATGGGGGGTCCTCTCTCACTATGGCAGTTATGGGGGGTCCTCTGTCACTATGGCAGTTTTGGGGGGTCCTCTCTCCACTATGGCTGTTATGGGGGGGTCCTCTGGCTGTCAATATGGCTGA
Source organism: Allobates femoralis (assembly GCA_033576535.1). Taxonomy (NCBI): domain Eukaryota; kingdom Metazoa; phylum Chordata; class Amphibia; order Anura; family Aromobatidae; genus Allobates; species Allobates femoralis. The sequence continues at coordinate 11,755,210 of JARQOC010000008.1, forward strand.
GTGTATGGGGGGTCCTCTCTGGCTGTCACTATGGCTGTTATGGGGGGTCCTCTCTCACTATGGCTGTTATGAGGGGTCCTCTGGCTGTCACTATGGCTGTTATGGGGGGTCCTCTCTCACTATGGCTGTTATGGGGGTCCTCTCTCACTATGGCTGTTATGGGGGGTCCTCTCTCACTATGGCTGTTATGGGGGGTCCTCTGCTGTCACTTATGGCTGTTATGGGGGGTCCTCTGTCACTATGGCTGTTATGGGGGGTCCTCTGGCTGTCACTATGGCTGTTATGGGGGGTCTTCTCTCACTATGGCTGTTATGGGGGGGTCCTCTGGCTGTCACTATGGCTGTTATGGGGGGTCCTCTCTCACTATGCTGTATGGGGGCTGTTACTTGAGGGGGTCCTCATGGCTGTCACTATGGCTGTTATGGGGGTCCTCTCTCACTATGGCTGTTATGGGGGGTCCTCTGGCTGTCACTATGGCTGTTATGGGGGGGTCCTCTCTCACTATGGCTGTTATGGGGGGTCCTCTGGCTGTCACTATGGCTGTTATGGGGGGTCCTCTCTCACTATGGCTGTTATGGGGGGTCCTCTGGCTGTCACTATGGCTGTTATGGGGGGGTCCTCTCTCACTATGGCTGTTATGGGGGGTCCTCTGTCACTATGGCTGTTATGGGGGGTCCTCTGGCTGTCACTTGGCTGTTATGGGGGGTCTTCTCTCACTATGGCTGTTATGGGGGGTCCTCTGGCTGTCACTATGGCTGTTATGGGGGGGTCCTCTGTCACTATGGCTGTTATGGGGGGTCCTCTGGCTGTCACTATGGCTGTTATGGGGGGTCCTCTCTCACTATGGCTGTTTATGGGGGGTCCTCTGGCTGTCACTATGGCTGTTATGGGGGGTCCTCTCTCACTATGGCTGTTATGGGGGGTCCTCTGGCTGTCACTATGGCTGTTATGGGGGGGTCCTCTCTCACTATGGCTGTTATGGGGGGTCCTCTGGCTGTCACTATGGCTGTTATGGGGGGTCCTCTCTCACTATGGCTGTTATGGGGGGTCCTCTGGCTGTCACTATGGCTGTTATGGGGGTCCTCTCTCACTATGGCTGTTATGGGGGGTCCTCTGTCACTATGGCTGTTATGGGGGGTCCTCTGGCTGTCACTATGGCTGTTATGGGGGGTCTTCTCTCACTATGGCTGTTATGGGGGGTCCTCTGGCTGTCACTATGGCTGTTATGGGGGGGTCCTCTGTCACTATGGCTGTTATGGGGGGTCCTCTGGCTGTCACTATGGCTGTTATGGGGGGTCCTCTCTCACTATGGCTGTTATGGGGGGTCCTCTGGCTGTCACTATGGCTGTTATGGGGGGTCTTCTCTCACTATGGCTGTTATGGGGGGTCCTCTGGCTGTCACTATGGCTGTTATGGGGGGTCCTCTGTCACTATGGCTGTTATGGGGGGTCCTCTGGCTGTCACTATGGCTGTTATGGGGGGTCCTCTCTCACTATGGCTGTTATGGGGGGTCCTCTGGCTGTCACTATGGCTGTTATGGGGGGGGTCTTCTCTCACTATGGCTGTTATGGGGGTCCTCTCTCACTATGGCAGTTATGGGGGGTCCTCTGTCACTATGGCAGTTATGGGGGGTCCTCTCTCACTATGGCTGTTATGGGGGGGTCCTCTGGCTGTCACTATGGCTGTTATGGGGGGTCCTCTGTCACTATGGCTGTTATGGGGGGTTCTCTCTCACTATGGCAGTTATGGGGGGTCCTCTGTCACTATGGCAGTTATGGGGGGTCCTCTCTCACTATGGCTGTTATGGGGGGTCCTCTGTCACTATGGCTGTTATGGGGGGTCCTCTGTCACTATGGCTGTTATGGGGGGTCCTGTCTCACTATGGCAGTTATGGGGGGTCCTCTGTCACTATGGCAGTTATGGGGGGTCCTCTCTCACTATGGCTGTTATGGGGGGGTCCTCTGGCTGTCACTATGGCTGTTATGGGGGGTCCTCTGTCACTATGGCTGTTATGGGGGCCTCTTCTCCTCCTTCCTCTGCGGTGTCCCCCCGGGCAGTCACTCACAGAGTCACACCGCGCCCCCTGTGATCTCCTCCACACAGACTCCGCCGTCACCACCTCCGTCCCTTCATCTACAAAGCTCATGGTCCGGGGCCTGCGCTGCCGCTCGCGCCTGTCCGCGGTTGCCCCGGTAACCACACGCCGGAGCCCGCGGCGCTGCTGATGACGTCATCTCTCTGCGCCTGACGCCTTCCACATCGGATTATTACAAATTTTATTATTTTATCATAAACTGAATAATTCTGAGACACATAGAAACCCGAACCCAGGACAGGACAGGTGTTATGTGCAGAATTGCGCTTCTTCAGTGCGGCAGTGAAGACAGTGACCTCTGCTGAGGCAGCGGCCGCCATCTTTAATATGGGCAGACACATAAGAACCGAGTATCTGTACCGAGATAGTCAAGCTAAGCACTCACACACCGAAGTCCTTCAATCTACCGACAAGTCCCTTACAGAAAAAATTGCTTTAAATGAGAATATTAGGCGCTGGGCTGAGGGATCTTTGCCAGTAACAAACATGGCGCCTGATAGATTTTGCCATGTGACAAAGAACTAGAGCATGATGGGTAATTTCAAGCCAGAGGGGGCCATTATCACTGCAGACTCCATTATTAGTCACTGTCACGTGGTCCAGTCTCATTCTGTAGTACTACAAGTTCCAGGAAATACATTGTCCAGTCACATGTAATAAAGACAATAAAATCCAACCATAGCCTCATATTAACACCCAGAATATGGCCTAAATATGCGTTGCTATGGCGATCTCATTGCAGATGCACAAGCGATATAGTATCTGTGATAGTAGAAAGTCAGGTGATCGTATCTGTGTGCTACAATCCTAACAAATCAGCATATTAGATTATGAAATCAGTATTTACATACGTCCACTTACAGCCTCTACCGTCTAATACCCATTTATGACGCACCAAAATGCCCATTCACAAAGTAAATTTACCCCCTCACCCCCACACACAGGTGATGCCCCTCACTACCCCAAAAGGGTGCCCTGACTGGGCCTACATTGCGCTCTATAAAGCCCCACATTGCCATCTCAAACTATGGTGTCACCACAGTGCCCCCCCAACATAAAGTATAGCACTATGGTGCCCCAATCCACTCCTCTCACACCCACTTACACTTTGATGCCCCCAGAGCCCCCACATAGTGATCTACCCACAAACATTATGATGCCCCCAGTGCCCCCCCCCCCACACACACACACACAATGATCTCTGCACACACAGTATGATGCCCCAAATGCCCACACACACACACAATGGCCTCTGCACACACAGTATGATGCCCCCAGTGTACCACACACAATGGCCTCTGCACACACAGTATGATGCCCCCAGTGTACCACACACAATGGCCTCTGCACACACAGTATGATGTCCCCAGTGTCCCACACACAATGATCTCCTCACACACAGTATGATGCCACCAATGTCCCCCACACAATGATCTCCACAGACACAGTATGATGCCACCAATGTCCCCCACACAATGATCTCCACAGACACAGTATGATGCCCCCAGTGCCCCACACACAATGATCTCCGCAGACACAGTATGATGCCCCCAGTGTACCACACACAATGATCTCCGCAGACACAGTATGATGCCCCCAGTGCCCAACACACAATGATCTCCGCAGACACAGTATGATGCCCCCAGTGCCCCCCACACGATGATCTCTGCACACACAGTATAATGCCCCCAGTGCCCCCCACACACAATGATCTCCTCACACACAGTATGATGCCCCCCAGTGCTCCCCACACGATGATCTCTGCACACACAGTATAATGCCCCCAGTGCCCCCCACACACAATGATCTCTTCACACACAGTATGATGCCCCCCCAGTGCTCCCCACACAATGATCTCTGCACACACAGTATAATGCCCTCAGTGCCCCTCAATGATCTCCACATACACAGTATGATGCCCCCACACACAAGGACCTCTGCACACACAGTATAATGCCCCCAGTGCCCCCACATAATGATCTCCTCACACACAGTATGATGCCCCCAGTGTCCCACACACACACAATGATCTCTGCAAGCACAGTATGATGCCCCAGTGCCCCCCCCACACACACACAGTATAATGCCCCCACATAATGATCTTCTCACACACAGTATGATGCCCCCAGTGTCCCCCACACACACAATGACCTCTGCACACACAGCATGATGTCCCCAGTGTCCCACACACAATGATCTCCTCACATACAGTATGATGGCCCAGAGCCCCCCACACAATGATCTCCCCACACATAGTAAAATGCCCCTAGTGCCCCCCCACACAATGGTCTCAACACACACAATATACGGAAAATCAGGATAGGGGAAAAGTAGGGATTTAGGAGCCACTTACATAAAGATTTTTATAGGAATGAAGACAAATTTGCAAGTTTTCATACATTTCCCTACTGGACAAACTGATAAAAAAATATAACGTTTAGACCACCCTATCTGTATTATAATAAATAAGTGCAGCTTAAGGCCACTTCACACACAAAGATATCTGAGTCCAATATCTGAACAGATCTCTGGTTGCAGTGAAATCATGGATACATTGCTCCATTTTGTGGCTGTGTACAACATGGAGCAATGTATCCATGATTTCACTGCAACCAGAGATCTGTTCAGATATTGGACTCAGATATCTTTGTGTGTGAAGTGGCCTTTAGGGTGGATCTGCAGGAAGACAAAGCGTCCTGAATCCTGGCTACATTCACACACAGCGTTTCTGATCTGTTTTTGGCGGCCGTCACACGCTTCCATATCTTGAACGATTTTGTAAGCGATCACGTGCACGCGCGATCGCTTACAAAATCACTCACATCGCTGGTGAGATGTCACACAGACAGACTCACCAGCGATGTGGATCCGCGATCTCGCTGGTAACTATGGTACACATCGGGTAACTAGGCGCCGCGCGTCGCTTAGTAACCCGACGTTTACCATAGTTACCATCTCCCAGCATAGGCTCTGCCGCTGGGAGATCGTTCATCGTGGTGTTATACACCACGATGAAGCAGATCGCTAAATCGTAAATCGCTAGATCTGAGGTCCGGAGCTCAGATCTCGATTTAGCGATTTCATCAGATCTCGCTCGTCGTATCTAGCAGTCACACGCACAGACATCACTCACGCGATGTTTAATCTGCCGCGTTCAAGCGATATCTTGCGCGATATCTGTGCGTGTGACGGCCGCCTTTGGAGGATCTGTTTTTCACTTGCAAAACTGGATCTGCTTTAAATATCAAAATGTATCAAAAAGATTATCAGTTTTTGCTGCATTTTCGACTTTTCCATTTTTTTAAGCTCAGACAATAGCTTCAATGGAAAAAGCGGATCAGAAAAACACTGCACAAAATGACACGCTCGTTCTTTTTGAGGATCTGTTTTTGAGCTAAAAAGCACCACTGCAAAACATTGTGTTTGAATGACAAATCTTGAAAACCCATTGACTTTGTTGGGAATCTCAGAAGTTGGTCCGTTTCACTGAACTGCTACTGCAAAATAGATCCTCAAAAAATGCATCAGGGCCACTTTACACACACCAATTTATCTGTCCAACTTCTGAACAACTTACTGGTTGCAGTGAAATCATGGACACATTGTTCTATTTTGTGGCTGTGTACAAATGTAACAATGTGTCCATGATTTCACTGCAACTAGTAATGGTGGGTTTACACGTCCCGATATCGGCGGACAACTCCGACCAAAGGTCATGTGGTTCGTGAGTTGGACCCGATATCGTTCCTGCGTTGTACGGTGTGAACGTACAATGCGATGCAGGAACGATGGCAAACCGATATCGGGGGTGGAATGATCGTGCTATTCAACCGCCCGATATCGGATGCCGGTTGGAGCCGGATCGTCCCGTGTAAACATCCAACTCCGATGCGCTGTACAACGTCCCCCATTCACTCCCATGTTAAATGGTCGGTTCCGGGTCGGGGGGCGTACAGATCGTAGGGACGTTGTATCCCGATATCGGGACGTGTAAACCGCCGATGCGATTCAGGGAAAACCGGGCACTAAATGCGCGCTCCCGCGCCGTTGTATACGATATCGGAACGATATCGCAACGTGTAAACCCACCATTAGTTGTTCAGAAGTTGGACAGATAAGTTGGTGTGTGTAAAGTGGCCATCAATAGTGCTGTGTGTGCATGTAGCCTAATGCATCGTATACCTGGACCCATCACATGGGCCTTTCTATGTTCTTGAACTCAACCTAAATCCCCAGTGGTCTTTGTGCCCTCTATTATATCCTCCTGTTTTTGTCTTAGGTTTCAATGGTGCAATGTGCATTGCCAGTGACACTATAGAGTTTGCATGGTGGGAGTCCATTGTAGGTTTTGCAGGACAATGGTCTGAATAGAAGAGTATAATAGGCCAAACCTGAGCCAGAACTTGTGACTTCCCCACCTCCAATTCATATGCAAGTAATAAATCTATTCAGATGTTATCATCACCCATGTGAATGTAAGAGGGTATCGCCTACTACGACCAAGCCAGGACACAAATGTATTGGATCATGAATTGTATTTGGCACCAAACTTCAATATAGACCCCTGATCAGACCTCCTAAACCAATACAGATCTCAGATCAGACCTTGTAAACTACCGTAATACAGACTCCAGATAAGACCTCCTAAACCAATAGAGACCCCAGATAAGACCTCCTAAACCAATAGAGACCCCCGATCAGACCTCCTAAACCAATAGAGACCCCAGATAAGACCTCCTAAACCAATAGAGACCGAAGATCAGACCTCCTAAACCAATAGAGACCCCAGATTAGACCTCCTAAACCAATAGAGACCCCAGATCAGACCTCCTAAACCAATAGAGACCCCAGATCAGACCTCCTAAACCAATAGAGACCCCAGATCAGACCTCCTAAACCAATAGAGACCTCAGATCAGACCTCCTAAACCAATAGAGACCCGAGATCAGACCTCCTAAACCAATACAAACCCCAGATCAGACCTCCTAAACCAATAGAGACCTCAGATCAGACCTCCTAAACCAATACAGACCCCAGATCAGACCTCCTAAACCAATACAGACCCCAGATCAGACCTCCTAAACCAATAGAGACCTCAGATCAGACCTCCTAAACCAATACAGACCCAGATCAGACCTCCTAAACCAATACAGACCCCAGATAAGACCTCCTAAACCAATAGGGACCCCAGATCAGACCTCCTAAACCAATACAGATCTCAGATCAGACCTTATAAACTAATAGAGACCCCAGATCAGACCTCCTAAACCAATATAGACCCCTGATCAGACCTCCTAAACCAATAGAGACCCCAGATCAGACCTCCTAAACCAATATAGATCTCAGATCAGACCTTGTAAACTAATACAGACTCCAGATCAGACCTCCTAAACCAATAGAGACCCCAGATCAGACCTCCTAAACCAATATAGATCTCAGATCAGACCTTGTAAACTAATACAGACTCCACATCAGACCTCCTAAACCAATAGAAACCCCAGATCAGACCTCCTAAACTAATAGAGACCCCAGATCAGACCTCCTAAACCAATAGAGACCCCACATCAGACCTCCTAAACCAATACAGACCCCAGATCAGACCTCCTAAACCAATAGAGACCCCAGATCAGACCTCCTAAACCAATAGAGACCCCTGATCAGACCTCCTAAACCAATACAGATCTCAGATCAGACCTTGTAAACTAATACAGACTCCAGATCAGACCTCCTAAACTAATAGAGACCTGAGATTAGACCTGCTAAACCAATAGAGACCCCAGATCAGACCTCCTAAACCAATAGAGACCCCACATCAGACCTCCTAAACCAATGCAGACCCCACATCAGACCTCCTAAACCAATAGAGACCCCAGATCAGACCTCCTAAACCAATAGAGACCCCACATCAGACCTCCTAAAGCAATGCAGACCCCACATCAGACCTCCTAAACCAATACAGACCCCAGATCAGACCTCCTAAACCAATGCAGACCCCAGATCAGACCTCCTAAACCAATAGAGACCCCAGATCAGACCTCCTAAACCAATACAGACCCCAGATCAGACCTCCTAAACCAATGCAGACCCCAGATCAGACCTCCTAGACCAATAGTCCCATGATTAGACCTCCCAGACCAATAGAAACCCCAGATCAAATCTTCTAAACCAATACAGACCCCAGAGCAGATCTCCTAAACCAATACAGACCTCCTAAACCAGGGGTGAGGAATTCCAGGTCTTGAGGGCCGCCAATGGTGCAGGTTTTCAAAATTTTGTTTATAATGCACAGGTGATAAATGGATCACCTGCACGGGTGATGATTCCAACCCCTGTACAAAGGAAATCCTGAAAACATGCACCGTTGGCTGCCCTTGAGGCCTGTCCTAAACGAATAGAGACCCCAGATCAGATCTCCTAAATCAATACAGACCCAGATTAGACCGCCTAAACCAATATAGATCCTTGATCAGTCCTACAAAATTAATATAGACCACAGATCAGACCTCCTAAACCCATAGAGACCCTAGATCAGACTTGCAAATCCAATAGAGACTTCAGATCAGACCTCCTAAATTAATATACACCACATATCAGACCTCCTAAACCAATGCAGACCCCCAGATCAGACCTCCTAAACCAATAGAGAACTCGGGCCAACCTCCTAAACTAATATAGACCCCAGATCAGACCTCCTGAACAAAAGCAGACCCCAAATAAGACCTCCTAAATTAATAGGGACCCCAGATCAGACCTCCTAAACCAATACAGAACCCAGACCAAACTTCCAAAGCCAATATAGACTTCAGATCAGACCCCTAAACCAATACAGAACCCAGACCAAACCTCCTAAGCCAATATAGACTTCAGATCAGACCTCCTAAACCAATACAGAACCCAGACCAAACCTCCAAAGCCAATATAGACTTCAGATCAGACCCCCTAAACCAATACAGAACCCAGACCAAACCTCCTAAGCCAATATAGACCCCAGATCAGATCTTCTAAACCAGTACAGATCTCAGACCAGACCTCCTAAACTAATTCAGACCCCAGAGCCTACCTCAAGGTGTACATAGCTTGCTCGCAAACTGTTCATATCTGTCCGGTGCAGCGCTCTACAGAAATGATCATCACTGTCCCCATCGGGGCTCACAATCTAAACTTCCTATTAGTCTTTGGAGTGTGGGAGGAAACTCACGAGAACACAGGGAGAACATACACACCGCTTGCAGATTTGCAAATGTTGTTCTTGGTGGAATTTGAACCCAGTATTCCAGCGCTGCAAAGCAACAATGCTAACCACTGAGCCGCCGTATACAGTGCTAACCACTGAGCCGCGTATACAGTGCTAACCAGTGAGACACCATATACAATGCTAACCACTGAGCCACCGTATACAGTGCCAACCACTGAGCCTCCATATACAGTGCTAACTACTGAGCCACCATATACAGTGCTAACCAGTGAGACACCATATACAATGCTAACCACTGAGCCACCGTATACAGGGCTAACCACTGAGCCACCTATATACAGGGCTAACCACTGAGCCACCGTATACAGCGCTAACCACTGAGCCACCGTATACAGTGCTAACCACTGAGCCACCGTATACAGTGCTAACCACTGAGCCACCGTATACAGTGCTAACCACTGAGCCACCGTATACAGTGCTAACCACTGAGCCACCATATACAGTGCTAACCAGTGAGACATCATATACAGTGCTAACCACTGAGCCACCATATACAGTGCTAACCACTGAGCCACCGTATACAGTGCTAACCACTGAGCCACCGTATACAGTGCTAACCACTGAGCCACCGTATACAGTGCTAACCACTGAGCCACACTATACAGTGCTAACCACTGAGCCACCGTATACAGGGCTAACCACTGAGCCACCTTATACAGCGCTAACCACTGAGCCACCGTATACAGTGCTAACCAGTGAGACACCATATACAGTGCTAACCACTGAGCCACCGTATACAGTGCTAACCACTGAGCCACCGTATACAGTGCTAACCAGTGAGACACCATATACAGTGCTAACCACTGAGCCACCGTATACAGCGCTAACCACTGAGCCACCGTATACAGTGCTAACCACTGAGCCACCATACAGCGCTAACCACTGAGCCCCCGTATACAGTGCTAACCACTGAGCCACCATACAGTGCTAACCACTGAGCCACCGTATACAGTGCTAACCACTGAGCCACCGTATACAGTGCTAACCACTGATCCAACGTATACAGTGCTAACCACTGAGCCACCGTATACAGTGCTAACCACTGAGTCACCATATACAGTGCTAACCACTGAGCCACCATATACAGCGCTAACCACTGAGCCACCGTATACAGTGCTAACCACTGAGCCACCATATACAGTGCTAACCACTGAGCCACCATATACAGTGCTAACCACTGAGCCACCGTATACAGTGCTAACCACTGAGCCACCGTATACAGTGCTAACCCCTGAGCCACCGTATACAGTGCTAACCACTGAGCCACCGTATACAGTGCTAACCACTGAGCCACCGTATACAGTGCTAACCACTGAGCCACCGTATACAGTGCTAACCACTGATTCACCATATACAGTGCTAACCACTGAGCCACCATATACAGTGCTAACCACTGAGCCACCGTATACAGTGCCAACCACTGAGCCACCATATACAGTGCTAACCACTGAGCCACCATATACAGTGCTAACCACTGAGCCACCATATACAGCGCTAACCACTGAGCCACCATATACAGTGCTAACCACTGAGCCACCGTATACAGTGCTAACCACTGAGCCACCGTATACAGTGCTAACCCCTGAGCCACCGTATACAGTGCTAACCACTGAGCCACCGTATACAGTGCTAACCACTGAGTCACCATATACAGTGCTAACCACTGAGTCACCATATACAGTGCTAACCACTGAGTCACCATATACAGTGCTAACCACTGAGCCACCATATACAGTGCTAACCACTGAGCCACCGTGTACAGTGCTAACCACTGAGCCACCATATACAGTGCTAACCACTGAACCACCGTATACAGCGCTAACCACTGAGCCACCATATACAGTGCTAACCACTGAGCCACCATATACAGCGCTAACCACTGAACCACCGTATACAGCGCTAACCACTGAGCCACCGTATACAGTGCTAACCACTGAGTCACCATATACAGTGCTAACCACTGAGTCACCATATACAGTGCTAACCACTGAGTCACCATATACAGTGCTAACCACTGAGCCACCATATACAGTGCTAACCACTGAGCCACCGTATACAGTGCTAACCACTGAGTCACCATATACAGTGCTAACCACTGAGTCACCATATACAGTGCTAACCACTGAGTCACCATATACAGTGCTAACCACTGAGCCACCGTATACAGTGCTAACCACTGAGCCGCCATATACAATGCTAACCACTGAGCCGCCATATACAGTGCTAACCACTGAGCCACCATGTTGAAGATCTTAGAAGTGAACATTCCATTTTAAGCAGCAGAAACTGCATAATGTCACTCATAATTAGCGTTTAACCCCCGAGTACACAGCTGTGTCACCACAGACCACTGTTGTAACAAATGAAGTCCCCTTTCTATATCATGATGTAGAAGAGCCAAGAAACATCTTTGAGTAAAAGAAGTTATACAAAGGCAATAGTGACCAAGAAATAAGATTTGTGATATTCATATACACGGCATTAGAGCTACACTATATGTGGATAAGGGTGTTAGGACCCAAGTCTTAAAAACTGAATTCAAGAGACCCCTGTAATATTACAGAGCGGGGGGCCGAGTGCCGAGGAGCAGAAGACAGAGAAGTCCCCACCGCTCTGCTGACCCCATAACTTCAGAGTCCAGACCTCCCCTGTAACATCAGCACAAACACTGCACCCACGGGGAGCTTCATGGCCGAGCAGCTGCAGCCGTACATCACCAAGCACAATGCCGAGCAGCTACAGCCGTACATCACCAAGCACAATGCTGAGCATCAGATAGAGCATTGCTGCATTCAAGTGCTGATGATTGTTCTGGTCATGTATTCCTGTACTGTTGGTAGTTCTGGCAATGTATTTGTCATGCGCTTAGATTGCGCTGACTCTGCTGCATGCTGCTGTGTGTGTTTGCTTTTCTTCAGGAGATGCATGAGGTGATGTTGGTACGGGTGTGAAGGTTTTGTGCTCAGCTGCTGATTTGAGGCTTGGGTGTGACTTTCCTGGAGTCCCCTCCCCCTGGCCTTTAAATAGCTTTCCCCCTCCTCTGTCAGATGCCATTGACAGATTTATTTTACTCTTGGTCTTTGTCCTGTGCAGATGCTTTGCTGCTGGGCAGAAGTCTTTGCCTTGGTAGTAGCTGTGATCCCGCATCCGTGGGTGGAGGTAGGGGCCCTCAGCCTAGGGTTATTCAGGAGCTCAGAAAATAGGGTGGAGACTCGGACCTCCTCACGATCAGAGGTACCTCCAAGAGCAGGGCGAGACAGGGACCCCAGGGTACGGGGCAGATTAGCTCCGCCTGATTCCCTTTGCCCATCAAACCTTCCTGTAACCTGATTCCCTTATCTCCTAAGCGTGACAGTATTCCTGTAAAGTGGTTTTGGTACTGTATTCCTGTACTGATGGTAGTTCTGGTAGTGTATTTCTATACTGTTGGTGGTTCTGGTACTGTATTCCTGTATTGATGGTGGTTTTGGTACTGTATTCCTGTGCTGATGGTGGTTCTGTCACTGTATTCTTGTACTGATGGTGATTCTGGTACTGTATTCCAATACTGATAGTGGTTTTGGTACTGTATTCCTGTACTGATGGTGATTCTGGTACTGTATTCCTGTACTGATGGTTGTTCTGGTACTATACTCCTGTACTGATGGTGGTTCTGGTACTGTACTCCTGTACTGATGATGGTTCTGGTAATGTATTTCTGTACTGATGGTGATTCTGGTAATGTACTCCTGTACTGATTGCAGTTCTGGTACTGTATTCCTGTACTGATAGTGGTTCTAGTACTGTATATCTATACTAATGGTAGCTCTGGTACTGTATTCCTGTACTGATAGTGGTTCTGGTATTGTACTCCTTTACTGATGGTGGTTCTGGTACTGTATTCTTGTACTGTTGGTGGTTCTGGTACTGTATTCCTGTACTGATGGTGGTTCTGGTCCTGTATTCTTGTACTGTTGGTGGTTCTGGTACTGTATTCCTGTACTGTTGGTGGTTCTGGTATTGTATTCCTGCACTGATGGTGGTTCTGGTACTGTATTCTTGTACTGTTGGTGGTTCTGGTACTGTATTCCTGTACTGTTGGTGGTTCTGGTATTGTATTCCTGCACTGATGGTGGTTCTGGTACTGTATTCTTGTACTGTTGGTGGTTCTGGTATTGTATTCCTGCACTGATGGTGGTTCTGGTACTGTATTCCTGTACTGTTGGTGGTTCTGGTACTATATTACTGTACTGTTGGTGATTCTGGTACTGTATTCCTGTACTGTTGGTACTTCTGGTGCTGTATTCCTGGACTGATGGTGGTTCTGGTACTGTATTCCTGAACTCTGGAGGAGACGTGTTCTGTGAAGTGACAGATCACACTGCTCTATCTGTGTCTGATGGAGGAGTCTGGAAAGCGTCCCCCGCCCCCGGACCTCACGAGATTGTGACCCCAGCCTTCCCCAACATCGATGTCACCTCACTAATGAACATCTGGGTGGAGGCAATAATTGACAGCAAATAGACAAATATATACTTCATTTACTGAATTTGTATTATTTTTCTCTTTAAGGTATACCTGAAATAAAAAAAAATGGAGACACTGAAAGGGTTGTTTTATCTTTATTGTATTGTCTTTCCTTGACCTGGTGCATCTTAAGCCAAAATGAAATCAAGCTGACCGGTCTCGCCCATCTCCATACATCCGTCCGGATAAATGACGCAGACATCCGTTGACAATCCAGAGCCGCGTTCACACGTCTGAGTTTTACTGACGGCTGCGGATCTGCGGACACCGCACACGTTCTCTGTTGACGTCGAGTTTGGGGTGTCCGGTCCGAATGTGGATCGTGAGATGAGAAATAATGTAGACCATAATCTACAGCAGCACCCCTGCTGACTCTGCATTAAGGGGCCTATTTACAAGAGGCATGAGATGGGGGGGGGGCAGAATTTGGGGGGGAGAGGGGGAGGGAATGTATGACGCCTTTTCAGAGGCCACGAGTGTCTATAGTGCTGTCAGATGAATTATGCAAAAAGATGTCAGCGATGAAGAGGAATCCGGAGCGTTGTGTGCTGAATACAGTCCGCCATTACTCCTCGCACATCGCAGACCTGTGCCCGGATTAATCATTCCAGGGGTCTGTATTTATTAATGCAGGAATTTGGAGCTAAACATCATTTTTATATTTGGGTTTCATAAAAAATGTTGCACCGTTCTCTTTCTGTAGCCGCTGGGTTGCACCGTCTATTGCTGGCTGCAGGAGGAGTGAACTGAGAATCTGTCAGTGAGCTTACTATTACTGTCTGACTGGGGGAAGGGGGGTCTTTTTTTATGATCAGAGTTGAATGTCCCTGGAAACACAGAACCTTTACGAACCAAAATATTTAATGCAACCCAATTGCAAACATTAGTTTTAGCCCTAAATACATCTACAGGAGCATCTCAATACATTAGAACATCATCAAAAAGTGACTTTATTTCAATAATTCAATACCTAAAGTGAAACGCCTATATTATATAGAGTCATTACACACAGAGGGATCTATATCATGTGTTTATTTATGTTAATGTTGATGATTATGGCTTCAAATTAAAGTAGGGAGGATGAGGGGTCTGAGAAATAAAATATGACCTAAATAGGTATCAGAGGCTTCACCTTGTGTGGTTGTGAGAGTCACAACCACTATAAAAGCAGATCATAGGCTTATAGAGGAGGGAGGGTGAAGGGTTAAACACTGCGCTGCTGTATTCCACAAGATATCAAAGGGTGAATATAATATTGATTTATTAGTCCCTGATACATGGCAATATGATATTGATTTGTCCTGAGGAAGGGGTCAGGGAGCCCTGAAACGTGTTGACTAATAAATCAATATTATTTTCCCCTTTTGATGTCTGGTGGAATACGGCAGCGTGGTGTTTAACCCTTCATCCTCCCTCCTCTATATGCACCAGGCTGGGGACTGCAGCAGCCGTGATCTGCTTTTATAGTGGTTGTGACTCTCACAACCACACAAGGTGAAGCCTCTGATACCTATTTAGGTCATATTTTATCATCCCTAATTTAATTTTCGGAGATTATGACCTTCGGGTTTTTGTAAATCATCAACATTAACAGAAATAAAGACATGAAATAGATCCCTGTGTGTGTAATGACTCTATATAATAGATTGTTTGTCACTTTATGTATTGAATTACCGAAATAAAGTCACTTTTTGATGATCTTCTCATTCAGTGAGATGCTCCTGTATATAAGTAAAACATAAAATGTCCCCAAAAGTAGACAACCCCCTTTAAAGGGTTATTCCCAACACTGATCGTTTTCATGGGGGGTTTGACTCCCCCCATAGGAACTTGTAGGACCCGCTCATCACCTGGCACACCGTCATCACACCGACACAATCACTCATAAGACCATTAGCGGTGTGGACGTGACGGGGCCCCTGCGCCCAGGAGCCGGCTGCTGTTCACATCTTGCATTTTTGATGCCTTTTCTTTTTGCAAATGACCGTATTTGCAAAACAAAATCAATACACCAAGTCCCCATAAGGGTACCTGTACACGTCGCAACATTGCATGCAATTTCACTTGCAACTTACTGGTTGCAGTGAAATTATGGACACATTGTTCTATTTTGTTGCCGTGTACAAATGTAACAATGTATCCATGATTTCACTGCAACCAGTAAGTTGCAAGTGAAATTGCATGCAATGTTGCGACGTGTAAAGGTACCCTAACATCCAACTCTAACCCCTAACTCTAATGCACCCGTCACACTAAGTGAGATCGCTGCTGAGTCACAAGTTTTGTGACGCAACAGCGACCTCAACAGCGATCTCGCTTAGTGTGACATGTAGCAGCGATCAGGCCCCCGCTGTGAGATCGCTGATTGTTACAAACCGTTCTGGACCATTTTTTGGTCATCGCTCTCCCGCTGGTCAGCGTGCATCGCTGTGTTTGACAGGGACAATTACCCACGATCTCAACACTACGCCCGAGAGTGACAGAGTCCCAACGACCGCAGTATCGTTGCTGCGTCGCTGGTGAGATCTGACTGTTTGACATCGCACCAGCGATCACGTAGCGACGCTCCAGCGATCCCTACCGGGTCGTATCGTTGTGATCGCTGGTGCATCGCCAAGTGTGACGGTACCCTAACACCTAACTCTAATGGCCACTTTACACGTAGCTACAGGAAACAGGTTTTCCACAGGTAACTTACTGGCTGCAGTGAAATCATGGAGACATTGTTCTATCTTGTTGCTGTGTACAAATGGAATAATGTCTCCATGATTTCACTGCAACCAGTAAGTTACCTGTGGAAAACCTGTTACCTGTAGCTGCGTGTAAAGTGGCCATGAGGCGGCCGTCACACGCATCAATATGCAGAACGACATTGTTAGCGATCACGTGCACGCGCGATCGCTAACAATATCGCTCACATCGCTTGTGAGATGTCACACAGACAGACTCACCAGCGATGTGGAGCAGCGAGATCGCTGGTAACTATGGTACACATCGGGTTACTAGGTGCCGCGCGGCGCTTAGTAACCCGACGTTTACCATAGATACCATCTCCCAGCATAAGCTCTGCCGCTGGGAGATCGTTCACGATGATGCAGATTGAACAAGCGTTGATCGCTTGATATGAGCTCCTGCTCTCATATCTGCGATGTAACGATCAAGCGATTTTACATTGTAAAATCACCTGATTACACGCAGCGACGCACAGACGATATCGCTTAAGCGATCAAAAAGCAGATCACTTAAACGATATCGTGCATTAAATTGATGCGTGTGACGGCCGCCTAACACCTAACCTCTTACTCCTTATGGTACCTTTATACGCTGCTACTGAAGGTTAGAAACCACCGGGTGTCGGAGACAATTGTACCTTGTACCGTCAAAACACCGCGAGGTAGCGGCCTGTAATTCAGGTTGTTGCCACCAGTCTCTGTCGACACCTGTCTTTCAGCCATGCTCAAAAACAAGTAGGTATAAACCCTATGGTAGCGGCGTGTAAATACGGTATCAGGTACCGTTAGGAACCGTTGAAACGTGCATGTGCGACACCCAGTGGTTTCTAACCTTTGGTAGCGGCGTGTAAAGGTACCATTACACCTAACCCTGACATCTAAATATAACCCCTATACCTAACCCTAACCCCTAAACCTAACCTAACCCCAACACCTAACACTAAAACTTAACCCCTAAAAACTTAACCCCTAAACTCAACCCCTATTCCCAACACCTAACTATAACTCCAACCCAATGGGCATTTTTCGGGTCACCCTTTGTTTGTATTATACCCGTCTGCTGTCCCACTGCCATGTTCCTCCTTGGATCATTGTTCGTCACTCTTTTTGTGTAGTTTTTTTAAATGACATTTTAATATATATTTAATAAATAATTATATTGTATTACAGGATTATCCTTTGTTATATGATCTCTCTCTTGAGTTAAGAATGTGCTGTGGACAAATTATACCAAAAATGCAGCTATAAAAACACTGGAAACCTTCTTTTTTGTAGCAGCTTTTTTTATTGCCAAGAGAGCAGGTTTGCTGCAGCAACAAAAAGCCACGTGTGCACACAGCCCTGTAATTACAGGAAGTTAATGAACGATTGTTTTTTCCTGACTGTATTGAAAAACTGCTTAATTTTTTATGCTTTTTTTCACCATAGAAAACAACGGGGAAGTGCAAAATCGTGCATTATTTGATGAATAATATGATCTTATTAAACTTGTACTAAAGACAAATGAGACGGAGAATCCGCACAATAGAATGCAGCAATGGAGCCACTTTACTGCAGGAGAGCAGGTTTTACCTCTAGAAAACGAGGAAAAAAAGCAATGTGTGAACAGGGAGTTATGCAGATGACACCAGTTTAACGCCGCAGATTCTGTTGTCAACAGTGTTTTAGAGATTGGAGACAGGTGCAGGTGTCCGTTCTTGTCCCTCTCAATGCAGATGAGGGGCCACGGAGGGATCCGCCATCTTTGTACACCCATGACACCCACCAGGAGTGTAACTACAACAGGTGCAGGGGTTGCAATCACAGATGGGCCACAAAAGTCCCTTTGGCCTATAGAAAAAGACTAATGCTATTAAAGGGAACCTGTCACCCCCTTTGGGCATTTTAAACTATGCCCACCTACTCCAGCGGCTCCAGTGCGCAGGCACGATTGCTCCTGTCACACACCGCAACGGCCAGAGGAGGGGCAGGAATTTGCAAACTGCAGGGCAGATTTTGCACCCGGGGAAGGGAGGGGGCGGCGAGGACGTTATACATTAGGACAAAATAGCAGCTTCCCTGACTCAATAGGAGGCCAGCGCTGGACACACTATAAGTTCATATTTCAGGTATGAGGGGCCAATCTGGGCACACAGGGGTTATAAGAAACCCATTTACATTATGTGTAAACTGGTGGGCATAGTTTAAAATGCCCAAAGGGGGTGACAGGTTCCCTTTAAAGATTTGCAGTAATTGGGGGCCCCGTTGGAGCTTTTGCATCGGGATCCATGAGCTGCAAGTTACGCCACTGCTCATAGGTGCTGTTGTCAATAGTAACAGCGGTGTTTAAGACATTGTAGACTGGGGCAGGTGTCCGTTCTGGCCCCTCACATTGCAGGGGGGGCATGGAGGGATCCACCATCTTTGTACACCCATGACACCCACCAGGGTTGTAACTGCAACAGGTGCAGGGGTTGCAATCGCAACCGGGCCCCTTAGCCTAGAGGGCCAAAAAGATTAATGCTATTAAAGATTTGCAATAATTGGGGGCTCCATTGGAGTTTTTGTGTTGGAGCCCATGAGCTTCAAGTTATGCTGCTGCTCATAAATGCTGTTGTTAATAGTAACAGCCAGTGGCGTAACTTGAAGCTCATGGGCCCCGATGCAAAAGTTCCAATGAGGCCCCCAATAGTTGCAAATCTTTAATAGCAGTGGTATTTTGCTATAGGCCAAAAGGACTTTTGGGGCCCCCCCAGGCTCCAGTGGCCCGGTGTGGTTGCAACCCCTGCACCTATTGTAGTTATGCCCCCGGTAACGATGGTATTTAAGAGGTTGGAGATGGGGCAGGTGTCTGTTCTGATTCCTCAGATTACAGGGCGGGCCACCAAGGGATCCGCCATCATTGTACACCCATGATGCCCACCAGGGGCGTAACTACAGTAGGTGCAGGAGATGGGCCCTGGAGCCTGGGGGGCCCCAAAAGTCCCTTTGGCCTAAAGATCTGCAATAATTGGGGCCCTGTTGGAGTTTCACATGGGGGCCCATCATCTTCAGGTTGCACCTCTGCAGGGATCCGCCATCTTTCTACACCCGTGACACCTGCCAGGGGCATAACTACAGTAGGTGCAGGAGTTGGGCCCTGGAGCCTGGGGGCCCCAAAAGTCCCTTTGGCCTAAAGATCTGCAATAATTCGGGGCCCCATGAGTTTCAGGTTGCACCTCTGCAGGGATCCGCCATCTTTGTACACCCATGATCATTGTACTCCAGTGACTTCCATGATGGAAAAACCAATGTAAATGTTGAAATAAACCCTACACACAATACGCTTTGTGTTTACTAATAAAGCCGCACAATGTGTAGAACCATCGAGTCCTTATGGAATCCTGATCCATCTCCTTGTTTCCATGGCGACCGACAACTCGGCGCTGACACGGTTACCGGCCAGGCTCCGGCAGTGCAGGGGTGTCGGGTGCGGGTCTGGGAGGGGCGGAGCCTCCCGCACACACCCACTCCACACGGCGTGCGGCTGGAACTGAAAGCGCATTCACAAGCCTACCAGCGGGCCCCGCCCACCAGGCACACGTGACGCGATGACGTCGCCTCCGGCATCCAATCGCCTTGAGGGTCGCCCCACCCTCGTCGGGTAAGTGGAGGGGGAGGTGGGCGGAGCTCTGTCGTGCGGCGCAGTTGTACTTCCCGCCCTGTGGGAGGCGCCCACCCCTCTGCTGGGAGGTGGAACCGTCTAGAGCGGGAGCGCGTGTTGGTGCCGAGCGCAGTGCGTCCTCCCGCCCCCTCCTTTCTCTCTCACACACATTGGTCGGGAGCGAGATTTACCTCACGCAGTAGCGGCCATCGCGCTCTCTGTCTCCCGCTCTAGGTCGTCGCTCTTCCCCGCACAGCAGCCACTAGGAGAGGGGGGATCTCACCGCGGTGTCCGCCCCAGGAGCGCTCCCTGCGCCGCCTCACCCGAGCGAGGAGCGTCCTGTCCCCTCCTCCGCCTGCTCCTCCCGCTCTCCAGGCCTGAGCCGCCTCACTCCGCGCTCCTCGCCTCTCTGTCTCCCCCTCACTTCCATCATGTCGGCGCCGGCGGCCAAACTAAGTAAAAAGGAGGTGAACTCCAACCACGACGGAGCGGACGAGAGCTCAGGTGAGGGGACGCCGCGCTGTGTGCCGTGTGTGGGGGGAGGGAGGGCGGCCATTTTCCGCGGCGGAAGGCGGGCTCGCCGGGGCTCAGCGGGAGAGGCCCCGGGGACGGGCGTGGTGGTGGGTCTGGGCGGGCGAGGAGGCCGCGGGCAGTGCGGCGGAGGGGTGGACGGCTCCGGGCCGCCGGGGGGAGGCCGCTCCCCGCGCTGCGCAGGAAGGAGCCCGCGGCTTCATTGTCCTCCGCCATGATGCTTCCGTCCGGATCCGCATGGCGCAGGCCGCGGGCGCTGGAGGCGGTGTCCCCGGGCTCTGAGCGCCTCCACACCCGACCCAGGCCTCACCGCGCCGCCTACACGTGGGTCCCGGCCCGCCGCGGCCTCGGGTTTTGTCCTTCCCGCTGTGGAGCGCAGGCCCCCCCTCCTCCTCCGCCATCGCTGGATCCCACGTGTGTGACCGCTGTTTACTGCGTGCGCGGCCCCCGCGGCCTTACAACTCACCAAAGGGTCAGCGAGTGTCGGAATGGGCAGCAGACTGATAAAGTTGGTTGAAAATATAAAAATATTAATGTGGATTGTACCAAAAGTAAGCCGCCCCTCCTTTAGTAGTTTTGGTACAGTCCACATGTTTTTTTTTTATCAACTAAAATGTGGTCTGAGGGCCCCCCCACTTTTAGTAGTTTTTGGTGCAGTCCACATTTTTAATGGATTAAAGAAATCAATTAAAGTGTGAACTGTACCAAAACTATTAAAGGGGGGCCTCAGTAATTTTGGTACAGACCATATTTTAACTGTTTTTTTTTTTCAACCAACTTTATCACATAATGCTCACTAATATTGTGCTGTAAAAGATGACTTTACTCCTTAATGCTTTTCAATTCATTTGTGTCCATTTGTAGATTTTATAAGGGGTTAATATTTGCATCATTGTCTTTCCCTACAGGTTTCCTTTTTACTTAATGCAAAGGGCTGTCTTTAGTTCTGGCTCTTCAGTTAGATTTCAGTGTGTCTCGTGCCCCCCCCCCCCCCCCACACACACACCATCTAGTTGTATTTGCCTTGGAGGTCAGACCTGGTCACTGCATATAGGGGGGGTCCTTATTCAACACGTCCCTTTATTTTATATACTTCATGTCAATGCCACCAGAACAGACTGGCAGAGTGGCATAACTTGAAGCTCATGGGCCCCAATGCAAAAGCTCCAACAGGGGCCCCCTGTTACATCAAATCGTTAATAGTATCAGTCTTTTTCTAAAAGCCAAAGGGACTTTTGGGGCCCCCTAGGCTCCAGGGCCCGGGTGTGATTGCAACCCCTGCACCTGTTGTTGTTACACCCTGTATATGAGGCTACGTTTGGACATATGTGAAAATGAAAGCATGGACCAGTCTCCTGACCAAAACGTGGCACCCTTGTGATCCTATATTGGGTCACCCAATACCCACTGGACCTTACTTTGATTCAGATATCCAAATTTGCTCTAAAGAAAGAGTTCAAGCGAACACTTATATTCCTTACTTGCCAGCATACTCCAGTTAGGGGTCCATGTAATACAGAGGGGATCAGTTTAGGATCAGGTGTTTGATAGGATGCTTGCTCCTCTGCCCCGGCAACTATTGATCGTCACCTGCTGTTCTTGTGTGGAACATGGCTGTTTTATCAGGACCAAAATAATAATTAACCATTTATTTCTACTTTTATGTTTTACAGAAAAAGAGCAACAGGAAGCAATCGAGCATATCGATGAAGTACAGAATGAAATAGACAGGTACGTCATCTGGGTGGGTTATCACCAGTGGATGGTCAGACTTAGATGGCAGGTCCTAATCACTGCCTGGTGGGTTCTGAGTTTAGCCTAGAGGTGCTGGTTCTGCCTTCATCATTTAGCAGAATTGAAAGCCCCCCTGAGCTGCGATCTGAGTATTGGTTTGTCCGACATTCCTCGCCCAGTACGTCTGTTTTTAGTTTCGGTATTAATTCCAGTCTCCTTTCTATAGACTGAATGAACAAGCCAGCGAGGAAATCCTGAAAGTAGAACAGAAATACAACAAACTCCGTCAGCCATTCTTTCAGAAGAGGTCAGAACTGATCGCCAAAATCCCCAATTTTTGGGTCACGACATTTGTCAACCACCCACAAGGTAAGAATGGGCATATACTACTGCCTGTAGGTACTATCACAATACTCAACTCTGAAAGGTTTTATGTCTAAATTGAGGGAAAGGATGGTAAATGTATTAAACCTGATGTAAAGGGTTAGTGTGAGTCATTGCTTTCATTTAGATATCTGGTTACTGTGGAAAACTGCAGCAATTTTCCTTTGTATTAGTTTTAAATTGATATTTAGCTTCCAAATAGTTGGTCAAAATAACGACAGACAAGTAAAAAGAGCAAAGGTGTTGTGACAGTATTAGTCTTGAATGAGGCTGAATATATATATTATATAATTGTGTGTAATATATATATGAAAAATGAAAGGCAGCACTCCCTCCAGTTCAAGTTATGTGGGTTTATTTGGTCCTAGGACTGCGACGTTTCGGCATGCAGCCTTCCTCAAGCAGTGACTGCTTGAGGAAGGCTGCGTGCCGAAACGTCGCAGTCCTAGGACCAGATAAACCCACATAACTTGAACTGGAGGGAGTGCTGCCTTTCATTTTTCATCTACTTATTTGCCATTGACTGTGGTAGGAGGGCTTTGCACCCGACTTGTGGAGGAAACCCTATTCAAGTAGCAATACCAGCGAAGTATAAACACTCTCTGTGGCTAAAGTTAGTGAATAACTAATGTCTGTTTTGCCTGCAGTCTCTGCGCTTTTGGGTGAAGAAGACGAAGAAGCCCTTCACTATCTGACCAGGGTGGAAGTGACAGAGTTCGAAGACATAAAATCTGGATACAGAATAGATTTTGTAAGTTGAAATTTGTGGATGTGTAAAATATATAATTTTTTATTTGCATTAGGTATATTGACCATTTTGTATATTGTGCAGAATTTCGACGAGAATCCTTACTTCGAAAACAAAGTCCTCTCTAAAGAGTTCCACCTAAATGAAAGCGGAGACCCCTCCTCAAAGTCTACAGAGATTAAATGGAAAGCTGGAAAGGTACGTGTGGTCCGATATCACCATGTTTACATCACCTGATGTGTATTGGATTTGCTTTAGTTTAATAACTTCCCCCATCATATGTAACTGTTGCTTTCTGTTATCAGCTAAGAACTTTTTATACCGTCCAGAAAGTTTCTTCCCACAAACACTACTTTTAACTTGGGTACAGATTAGTCCTTGTGTCTAACAAATATGTCCAGATGGGGGGGGGGAAGGACAAAAAATGCATATAATGTAAATACATGGCGTACTTTTAACTGTTCTACTTGTGTTTAGTAGCACCAATAATGAACTCTTTAAAAGTGTCCAGAAGTTTGTTTGGTTAAAGTTTTACTTATTTGCCATAGTCTCAATGTTTTATATTCCGGGTCCCATCCTGTGTATTAACTTGCAATCTGCAAATACTGAATGAATATTTCAATCCAAATGCCTTTGTTGGCATTCAGGTGTATTTGGGATGTTCCCGAAACATCCCAAATACACCTGAAGGCCAATAAAGGCATTTGGATGGAAGATAAGGAGTGCTGCAGTCATTTTGTTTATTGTATACCAGTGAGGAGGAAGAGAAACTAGACTGATTTGCACCCAAACAGAGCTGTGCTGCTTATTTCTTTGCTTAATAAATATATATTATATTATTTAATATATGTATGTGTGTAGAGGTTCTTTTATGACTCATTAGGATTTTTACGATTTTTATTTTTTTCTTCCCCCTGACTTTCATTCTTCGTTTAGGATCTGACAAAACGTTCCAGCCAAACACAGAACAAAGCCAGCCGAAAGCGGCAGCACGAAGAGCCCGAAAGCTTCTTCACTTGGTTCACAGATCATTCAGATGCCGGAGCGGATGAGTTAGGAGAGGTCATAAAGGACGACATCTGGCCCAATCCATTACAGTACTACCTGGTGAGTAGCTGCACCTTTTACTATATTATGTAGTCTCTTTATAGACTCTTTGGTCATACTGATTGGTTTACTTCATCCCCATGATCAAAAAGGTTCCTGACATGGAGGACGAAGAAGGCGAAGGTGAGGAAGAAGACGATGATGATGAAGAGGAAGAAGGATTGGAAGATATCGACGAGGAAGGGGATGAAGATGAAGTCGAAGGAGAAGAAGATGACGATGAAGATGAAGAGGGGGAAGAAGCCGAGGTATGTACGTAACATTTGGTCTTACTTTATGCATGCTTTGGGGATGGGGGGAGGGGTTGGAGTTTTGGAGCTTTTCTCCTAGACATAAATGTAAACTAAAGGGGTAACTAAATCTTTTGTCACATTGATAGTTAAGTGTTAGTGTTCAACATGAATTATGAACCTACTGCAAGTCGATGAGGAACTTGAAGAGTTTTCAGGGAAATTTAGCTGAAAAGTACTCGTTCTTGCATTAGGGTTGTTTTTCGAGATGAACACTGGAACAATTTTAAAGTATTTGCACTTATAGTTTGAATCCGAATATCTTATTCACTCATCAATACAAAGTAAATGTAGCGGCCACAATCCATAATTACTAATTGATATTATCGAGACTTTTCTTCATATACTGAGACTTCCTTGTCTTATCTCTACAGGAAGACGAAGGTGAAGATGATTAAGATTGCAATGTTTGGATTCCACCTTTTTTTTTTTTTTTTTTTAATCCAGTCCCTGGGAGCAAGATGCTGTTGTGTTTCTTTTTTTCTTTTATTTTTCCTCTCCCTCCCTCCAGTTTTTTTCTTACCTCCCTCTATTTTATTTTTGTGTGCTCAGTCGCCTTGTTCTTGGTCCTTTACCCCCATCTCCCCTCTCCTCTTTATACCATGATTCATAACTTTATTTTTTTTCTTTTTTGGGGTGGGAGGGAGAGGTAAGAACTGAGTAAGAATACAGTCAAAAATCTCTAAACCTGTTTCTGTTCACAAGTCATTCTTCATTTAATAAACAATATATACATTGTACCATCTTCTGGTGTAAGGGACCCAGATGCCCCCCTGCCGCCACCGCTTGTGGGGGTGCGGAGGATCCCAGGACCTCGTGATAGTGTATAGAAGCGGTCTAGCCTTTTCACTATTTTTGTTCGTTTCCCTCCTTTACCTTCCTGTGTATATTGGGCTCAGAGATTACACTGTTTCCATGTGAATATGGATACATAGCATTTACCAACATGTATCAGTCTATTTTTTTTTTTTCTTTACAAAATAATGAAAAAAAGGTTAAAAAAAAAATAAAAGTTTGGGTTAGAAAGTGGGGGGGTTTTCAGAGACAACAGGGAGGGATGGGGTGGGCTAGGTTTGGGCATTTTGGAAATATGGCTATTTCTCTTTTGGCATGTTTGTGATGTTTTTGAAGACATCCATGCAATTTAAGACACTTTTAAAACAAGCAAAAATAAATCTGGCATTTCTCGGCTCTGATGTCCTTCAGGTCCTTCCCTCTACAGGCAAATATTAAAACGGACATTAACAAACTTATTTTTTTTTTTTCCTCTGGATAAAGACAAAAATTGCTCAGTTTTAAACGTTAAAGTGTACAAGTTGCTTTGTTACAATAAAACTAAATGTGTACACAAAGGGCCTACTGGTTTTCACTCGGATGCTGCCTTCTTCCCTGCCTGTATGTTCACACCCTCATTTGTTGTCATTTTTGTGTCCCCACCCCCTGACCCCCTTCTTCCTATCTTCCAGACTGATATTTAATGTTTTTTGATACAGGGCATTTTTGTAGTAACCTCCAAACTAAACCAGCCAAGCAAAGCCAAGAGGCACATCTGCAGTCAGCACCTCGCTATGCTCCGTCTAGGATGGAGTTTTTGTGGTAAAATAATAATTTTTTTTTTTGTAATTTGCTTGGCGATGGTGTGTTTAGGGCACTTAATCTGATTCCTAGTCTGTTATAAATCTTACATATTGCTGTCAGATTTCTGCCTGTCAATCAACACTACAAATAAAGTAATTGGTGTGATCTGTACGTTGAGTGTTTAATACCAACCGGAGGTTTCCTGACTTGGGCTGAATCGCCAACGTATGTGAGATAGACTGGGAAGTGTCTTTGTTATTCTAAATACAGTGTGTGAGGTATACCTACAATGTATATGACTGGTATGTTCACACAGATGGGAGATCTGATGCGATATGGAACCAGATAAGTCCCAGCAAACTTGTTGCTGGTTTTGTAGAATGTTCAGAAGTGAACATCCATCTACCTCCCATAGGTATGTCTCATGGATATGAAACTTCTAATGAATCATATGGTTGTGATGTAAGAGAGACCCTATACACTTCCTGTGTCAACCATATGGCAGGCAGGCCTGAATGGAGCTGTCTAGATCTCAGGCAGTGAGTGAGGATCTGGACTCATGACAGGTCCTGATACGGAGCAAGTCTAGGGACCTGGTGGGTGACTCCAATGAGCATGTTCCTGGATTGCAAGACTTTCAGGAGCTAGTCTGAAACCCTGTTAAGCTGCAAGGAGCAGGTAAGCCCAGAATGGGACATTGTGTGCTGACAGAGTTCAGTAAGTGAACAGTGCGGGATATCCGTGGTGGAAGCTGACTGCAGGTCATAGGGAAACCTTTAACGTGTGTGGGATACCCACAGAAGGAAGGACTGTATGTCATATGCACTGTTGTGGTTATTGGCTACATAACCAGAGTGGTGGTTAATGACTGGTAAACCCAATGGACATGCCTTTTATAAGAAACTTGATGTGTGCTTCAATTGTACAGTAAGCGAGTGTTAACCAACACACTCAGTAAGCGCTACCTCATACCAAAGGATGGCAGGATATAGGCTTGTGATCTGATAGGTGTAAAAAACATAAGCATCTGCCATGGATTCATAAAAACAAACTGCAGAAAGTAGATTGCTGGGTACAGGCATGAAGAGCATACCCACATGTATGGGCTTTAAAGGGAATTTGTTGCCAGGTTTTTGCCATCACTATATAATGTAAAGATGACGACCCCTGATACCAACGATATGTCACTTATTTCGATAAAATTACGTTTGCTTCAGATTGAGCTGTTAGGTGAATGTGGAGCTCTATAACCCTGTTCAGCTTTCTGTATATAACCCTGCCCACACCACTGATTGGCAGCTTTCTGTATATAACCTCACCCACACTGGTGCTATATAACCCTGCCCACATGGGGCGAGTTTCTGTAAATAACTCCACCCACACTGGTGGCTTTCTCTATATAACCCTGCCACACTGGCAGCTCTATAACCCCATGAATAAATATTAGTTCTCAATGACCGTAATACATTTTATCAAAGGGCTCAGGATATAGCATCTATCCCTTGTTCAACCCTTAATGGCAGACTCCACTTACATTACATACACTCAAGGAGAACCAGAGTCTTTTTATGCTCAAAAAATACATTGAGTGCTTTTTTGTAATGAACTTAATTAAAAGTGCAAGTTCTTGGCTGATGATACAGATAGTGCCTGGAGCACAGCGTGCTATTCCAGATAACATAGAGTATTGCACTTCACCACCTTCTATTGCACAATTCCCATATATAATCATGACATGGTTTTACAAATGATATAACATTGTATAATACATAGCATTCAACAAATTAGGCCCCATATGCATGATATAATAGGTGCACAGATAGATTCAGGTCATGGCGTCCTAGCACACCGAAAATGCAACTGCCCGCAGTGCAGGATAGAATAGGGGAGCCTCCACCTACAGCCTCGTACGCAGTTTCGCCTTACACGCTTTTCAAGGAGATCAAGCGTGTAAGGCGAAACTGCGTATGAGGCTGTAGGTGGAGGCTCCCCTATTCTATCCTGCACTGCGGGCAGTTGCATTTTCGGTGTGCTAGGACGCCATGACCTGAATCAATCTGTGCACCTATTATATCATGCATATAAGGCCTAATTTGTTGAATACTATGTATTATACAATGTTATATAATTTGTAAAACCATGTCATGATTATATATGGGAATTGTGCAATACTCTGTATGTTATCTGTAATATCACGCTGTGCTCCAGGCACTATCTGTATCATCAGCCAAATACTTGCACTTTTAATTGAGTGCTTTTTTGTAATAAACTTTAATGTATTTTTTGAGCATAAAAAGACTGGTTCTCCTTGTGTATAAGCTCTCTAACCCCGCACACTGGTGGCTTCCTGTAAATAACCCCGACCACACTGGCGGCTTCCTGTAAATAACCCCGACCACACTGGCGGCTTCCTGTAAATAACCCCGCCCACACTGGCGGCTTCCTGTAAATAACCCCGCCCACACTGGCGGCTTCCTGTAAATAACCCCGCCCACACTGGCGGCTTCCTGTAAATAACCCCGCACACACTGGCGGCTTCCTGTAAATAACCCCGCCCACACTGGCGGCTTTCTGTATATAACCCCGCCCACACTGGCGGCTTCCTGTAAATAACCCCGCCCACACTGGCGGCGGCTTTTTGTATACACTGTAATCAGTGGAGGGGGCAGGGCTGGACTACCTGGCAGTTAAGTAGTCCTGTAAAGATAATCTCCAGCTGATAAAACAGTGATTTGATCAAAGCTATGCTGAGCAGCCCACTAGGTGAAATCATCTCTCCAGTTATGACGCCACTGATTGTGCAAATAGAACAGTCAATTGGTAGTAATGATCGGAGTGAGACCTCGTCTAAAAGAGCGGCTCTGCAGGTGGTGACCACAGACCATTCCTCTGCTCTCAGCCTTTTTGGCTGTTGTTTTGGTCACTTTTGCATGTTATCTTTGCTGTCACCCCTAGAGGGAGCATGAGGCAGTGTCTACACCCAACAGAAGGGGCTCTGGTAGTTTAGCTAATCCAGGATGGCACATCAATGTGAGCGGTGGTAAGAAGGGGAGCTGTGTGTCAGCAGTGTCCAGAGCATGGAGCAGATGTGGAGGGGCCGTAGGAGGGCAACAACCCAGCAGCAGGACCTGCTACCTCCTCCTTTGTGCAAGGAGGGGCAGTGCCAGAGACCTGCAAAATGACCGCCAGCAGCCAGTAATACCCTTGTGTCTGCTCAAACTGTCAGAAACAGACTCCATGAGGGAGATAGAAGGCCTGACGTCAACAAGTGGGCGCTGCGCTTACAGTCCCAACACCATGCAGGGCGAGCCAGAGACCGAGATTGGCAGACATTAGTGCCCAAACTGGTCATGCTGGAGGATCTAGCAGGCAGCAGACTTTTCCACGGCGTCTCCAGCCTCGGTCACGTCTGTACTCGATGTAATCCTGGAGTTCTCACCCGTGAAGAGCACAGTGCACCAACCTTCCAATCACCCTGCATGGTGTTGGACTGTAAGCACAGCACCCACTTGTTGACGTTGGGCCTTCTATCTCCCTCATGGAGTCTGTTTCTGACAGTTTGAGCAGATACATGGATATTATTTGCTTGTTGGAGGTCATTTTGCACTGCCCCTCCTGTTCCTCCTTGCACAGTGGAGGAGGTAGCAGTCCTGCTGCTGGCTTGTAGTGGTCCTGCTGCTGGCTTGTAGTGGTCCTGCTGCTGGGTGGTAGTGGTCCTGCTGCTGGGTTGTAGCAGTCCTGCTGCTGGTTGTAGTGGTCCTGTTGCTGGTTGTAGCAGTCCTGCTGCTGGGTGGTAGTGGTCCTGCTGCTGGTTGTAGTGGTCCCGCTGCTGGCTTGTAGTGGTCCTGCTGCTGGTTGTAGCAGTCCTGCTGCTGGCTTGTAGTGGTCCTGCTTCTGGGTGGTAGCGTCCCTACTGCTGAGTTGTTGCCCCCCTATGGCCCCTCCATGTCTCCTGCTGTACTGGGCTGTCTCCTGCTATCTGCTCCATGCTCTGGACACTGTGCTGACAGACACAGCTCCCCTTCTCTCTACTTCTCACATGGATGTGCCATCCTGGATGAGCTGCTCTACCTGAACACCTTCTGTGGGGTGTAGACGCGGTCTCATGCTCCCTCTAGGGGTGAGAGCAATGACAACATGCAAAAGTGACCAAAACAACAGCCAAAAAGACTGAGAACAGAGGTATGGTCTGTGGTCACCACCTGCAGCTCCGCTCCTTTATAGGGGGTGTCCTATAAAAATGGCCATATCTCTGGAAGTGTGTGGCGGATTTAAAATAAATAAGTACTAGAATACTCAGGGGAGCAGCAAGAATAGAGTATAAGCAAAAACTGGTCACTTTTGGTTGACGATACGGGTATTTTAGCCATTTTGGGAGGCGCAGGGTACATGCAGATGCATCTCAATGAATTAGAATATCATAGAGAATTTTTTCTGGTCATCATAATGGGAGACCCAGACAATGGGGTTTAGGGCTCTGCCCTCCGGAGGTCACACTAGGTACTACAAGTTTGTAGACACCGCCTCCTCCGCTTATAAACCCCCACCACAGGGAACATCCTCAGTTTTAAACTTAGTGTGCTCGGAGGATCACGCTTTGCTTGCACTTCACTGCATTCTCACAACTTTCGTGATGGCGTCTGAAGACAAGGTAAAATGGTCCCGTCGGGACCCTCGACAGCCTCCCCGCTCACCCTTGTGGAACACGCAGGTGGAGGTACCGGAGGGCCGACGGCCTGGACACTTTTGTGTTCTCCCGGTACGCTGTCGCACTCCTTTCCATCCCTCTCTGGGGCTCTGGAGAGTGGGAGGATAGGAGCCTTGCACAGCTCCGCTCCGTCCGAGGCCTCCCTAAATGGTGCTTACAGACCGGACTGGAGCCAGCCCAGTCCGAGGCCTCCCTAAATGGTGCTTACACTCCGGACTGGTGCTGCACCCCCGTCCGAGGCCTCCCTAAATGGTGCTTACAGACCGGACCGGCACTGAGATGCTCCGTGTGTCTCCTGTGTGCCTGGGGGTAGTGTCTGTCACTTTATGTGTCCTGACACTCAGACCGCGCGTACCCTCGGGCCCGCGGTTCTGGCGGTGTACCCTGTGCTGGGGGCACCCTGGCTGACCGCCCTGTGTGTCACAGGGGCTGAGGCCGTAGACTACGGGTGTTTGTTTGTACTGCAGTCTGTGTGTGTGTGTTAGTATTCCACACTATTTTCCGCGCTGCGGGCTCTGGCACCTCCATTATGAGGCTGCCTGGAGGAGGGGAAGCAGCCCTTGCGGTGCCGTCATCGATGGGCGTGTGTGTGTGCTTCCCGCGTGTTCTCGGCGCCGCCCACGACTTTGCTGTCGGCGGCCATTTTCTCCCTCACTTCCCGGCTGGGATCTATCGGCAGCGCGTGTCTGCACTCCAGGGGAGACCGGAACTCGCGGAGGTCACACTCACACACCGCTTCCTCCTACCGCGTTACTGCGGTCGGTAAGCCACCGGGATTCCCGGTTTGTTTGTCTATACAAATAGGCTTATATTCCCCTACTGTGGCTATGTCCTCAGTTAGGAAGCATGCTTCTAAGGCGGCGGATGACACCATTACCTGTGCTACATGCAACGGGAGACTGGTGGAGGGGTCCTGCAATAACTGCGGACGCCCAGAGACCCGGACTGTCACTGCTGAGTCAGCAACGCCGGGGCTGTACCCTGAGGTTCGGGTGATCCCAGGGCCATGGGAAACGCAGAATAGGATCAATGAATCCCTGCTGTCCCAGATGTCCTCCATGTCGCAGTCCCTGGAGGCACTTAGTAGGAGACTGGAAAACCCAGCTACTCCTCCCAGTTACCCCCGGGTGTCTCTTTCTTCTGCTGTGAGACCCCCTAAGCGAGCTCGTCGTGAGGATTCACCCGAGCTCCAGGCTCTCTCTGAGGAGGAGCGTTCCTCTGATGGTGAGGAAGATGATGGGGGTTCTACTCTCGGGTCTGTGTCTGAACCTCCAGACGGGGTGGAGGATCTGGTGTCCTCCATCAATGAGACATTACGTCTCGTCACTCCCCCTGAGGAGGTGACCGTACACCCGAAGGAGGTCTATCAATGGCTGCGGCCAGAGGCTAGACCAAGTGGCTCCTTCATGGACCACACTAACTTTGGAAGGGTGGTTAGAGAACCCAGGTTACATCCTGGGCGGCGCTATGTCCGCAAACCCAAGGACAATCGCTTCCCCTTTCCCCAGGAGGTGCTTCAGGAGTGGTCGCAGTCCCCGAAGGTGGACGCTTCCATGACCAGGATTGCTGCACGCTCCTTGTTTTCTGCCTCTGATAGCTCCTCATTGAAGGATGCGACTGATAGACAGGTCGAGCAACTCGCCAAGTCTTCCTATGAGGCTGTGGGGTCTTCATTTGCCCCTAATTTTGCCACGGTCTGGACCTTACAAGCGATTACCACCTGCTTGGATGGTATCACTGATCTAGCTAGGTCCAGCCCAGAGTTCCTGGCGCTTGCCGACAGGGCAAAGGCCTATGCGGATTACGCCAGGACGGCGACTTTGGAAACTGCCACTCGCTCAGCTGTGGCTTCTGCCAATGCAATAGCGATCCGCAGGTTGTTGTGGCTGCGTCTTTGGGACTCAGATGCCACGTCAAAGAAGATTTTGCAAAATCTTCCGTTCTCTGGTGACAGGCTTTTTGGCACCGAGCTGGATAAGCTGATAAAGGATTCTGCTGAGTCTAAGATTCCGCAGAATAAACCTAAGCCACGGTACACCGTTAAAAGGAACCCAAAGCAGTGGTCCTTTCGCTCCAGCTCACAGTCATCAGCGACGTCCGCTCGCTCGGACCGAGGGGGCAAGCCTGCTACTCAGTGGCGCTCCAAGAGTCGTCAGAAGAAGCCGGCGGGGGCAGCGGCTGCCACCCCCAAGCCCGCCTCGACATGACTCGCTCTCTCATCCTACCTCCCCACAGGTGGGGGGCCGCCTGTCTCGATTTCAGGACAGGTGGCTACTTCACGTTCAAGATCAGTGGGTTCGAGACGTAGTCTCGCGAGGTTACAGGATAGAGCTGACGTCAAAACCGATACCCCGATTCCATCGGTCGGTTCCATCTCCAGAAAAGGCTCAGGCTTTTCACCTGGTGTTGGAGGGACTCCGCAGAGACGGAGTAGTGGTCCCAGTGCCCACGGAAGAGAGGTTCAGGGGTTTTTACTCCAACCTCTTTATTGTCCCAAAGAAGGACGGCTCCTTTCGCCCGGTTCTGGACCTCAAGTTGTTCAACCGTCACGTGTTGGTTCGGAAGTTCCGCATGGAATCCCTGCGCTCCGTGATCGCGGCTGTGTCGCAGGGGGACTTCCTAGCGTCCATCGATATCAGAGACGCTTACCTTCACGTGCCCATTGCACCGGCTCATCAGCGCTGGTTGAGATTCGCAGTGGGGGATGAACACTTCCAGTTCGTGGCGCTGCCCTTCGGGTTAGCCTCGGCGCCACGGGTGTTCACGAAGGTGATGGCCTCTATGATGGCTCTCCTGCATGTGCAGGGACACGCCGTCATACCCTATTTGGACGACCTACTGGTCAGGGCGCCATCGGAAGACCTTTGTCGGGTGAGCCTGGAGGTGACCATGAAGTCTCTGGAACAGTTCGGGTGGCTTCTCAACATTCAAAAGTCGACCCTGGTTCCGACCCAGTCATTGACATATCTGGGCATGGACTTCCACACGGACTCAGCCCTGGTGTCCCTACCTCAAGCCAAGCAGCTGGCGATCCACTCAGGAGTGCAGAATGTCCTCCTGTCACCACAGTCATCCCTACGGGTATTGATGAAGCTGGTGGGACGCATGGTAGCGGCGATAGAGGCGGTGCCTTTCGCACAGTTTCGCCTCCGTCCTCTCCAGCTGGAGATTCTTCGCCGATGGGACAAGAGGACGATCTCTCTGAATCGGCTGGTGGTCCTTTCACAACCGACCAGGGACTCCCTGCAGTGGTGGCTCCAACCACGTCACTTGTCACGGGGCCGGTCTTTCCTCAAACCGTCATGGTTAGTGGTGACCACCGACGCCAGTCTGAAGAGCTGGGGTGCGGTGTTCTTGCACCACAGGGCTCAAGGCCTCTGGACTCAGTCGGAGTCAGCGTTGCAGATCAACGTGCTGGAGATCAAGGCGGTCTATCTGGCGCTCCTGGCGTTTCAGACGTTCCTGTCAGGACAGCCCATTCGGGTACAGTCCGACAATGCGACGGCCGTCGCCTACATAAATCATCAGGGAGGGACCAGAAGTGCTCAGGCCCTCGCCGAAGTCCACCGCATTCTATCTTGGGTGGAGGAGAACGACTGCCTGATCTCCGCAGTTCACATCCCAGGGGTCGAGAACTGGGAGGCCGACTACCTGAGCCGGCAGGGGATGGACGCCGGAGAGTGGTCTCTACATCCAGACGTCTTCCGGGACATCTGCGGCAGATGGGGCACTCCGGACGTGGATCTGATGGCCTCTCGGCTGAATCATCAGGTGCCCCAATACGTGGCGAGATCGTGGGATCCTCAGTCTCTGGGGGCGGATGCCCTGATCCTGAGTTGGTCCAGCTTCCATCTCCCATATGTGTTCCCGCCCCTAGCTCTGATTCCCAGGGTCCTGTGGAAAATCAGGACGGAATGCAGAGTAGCCATTCTAGTGGCCCCAGATTGGCCCAGGAGGTCTTGGTATCCAGACCTGTGGCAACTGTCAGGCGGACACTGGTGGGCTCTTCCAGAACGCGCAGATCTACTCGCGCAAGGCCCATTCTTCCACCTCAATTCCAGGGCCCTCAGATTGACTGCATGGCTCTTGAGGCCTGGCTGCTGACATCCAGAGGCTTCTCTCCTACTGTGGTTGCCACAATGAATCGGGCTAGGAAACCAGTATCCAGGAAGATATACCACAGGACGTGGAAGATCTTTTTCTCCTGGTGTGCTTCTGGTGGACGGTCTCCGTGGCCCTTGTCCATCCCGACTCTGTTGGCTTTCCTACAGTCGGGTTTGGAGTTGGGATTATCCCTTGGCTCTTTGAAAGGTCAAGTATCGGCACTTTCAGTGCTGTTTGACAGGCGCTTGGCGCTCCTCCCGAAGGTACGTCAATTTCTGCAGGGGGTGTCTCGGGTGGTTCCGCCCTACAGGCGACCTCTGGACCCTTGGGACCTTAACATGGTCCTGGCGGCATTGCAGAAACCGCCGTTTGAGCCGCTAAGAGACATTTCTCTATCTCGTCTGTCCCAGAAAGTGGTCTTTCTGGTGGCAATTACGTCTCTGAGAAGGGTCTCAGAATTGGCTGCACTTTCGTGCAAGTCACCCTTTCTGGTGGTTCACCAAGACAAGGTGGTGTTGCGCCCACGGCCTGAATTCTTGCCGAAGGTGGTTTCAACGTTTCACCTAAACCAGGAGATTGTTCTCCCATCATTTTGCCCCGTTCCCGTTCATCAGGTTGAGCGCGACCTCCATACTCTGGATCTCGTGAGGGCTGTACGCATTTATGTGTCCAGGACCGCCTCCTTTAGGAGTTCGGATTCCTTATTTGTCCTTACGACAGGTCGCTGTAAGGGGTCCGCGGCTTCGAAGTCGACCTTGGCCAGATGGATCAAGGCTCCCATTCAGGAGGCTTAACGGTCTTCTGGTTTGCCTCTCCCGGTGGGATTGAAGGCACACTCTACCAGAGCTGTAGGTGCCTCCTGGGCCTTGCGACATCGAGCGTCTGCTCTACAGGTGTGTCAGGCGGCCACTTGGTCCAGCCTGCACACTTTCTCTAAGCACTATATGGTGCATGCCCATGCCTCTGCGGATGCGAGTTTGGGCAGGCGGGTCCTCCAGGCGGCGGTTGCCCACCTTTAAGGGGGGACCATGTGTTTTATCCGTCTTGTTGAGGAACTTTTCCCGCCCTGGGGTATTGCTTTAGGACATCCCCATTGTCTGGGTCTCCCATTATGATGACCAGAAAAAAGAGAATTTTGTTTACGTACCGTAAATTCTTTTTTCTTTAATCATCAATGGAGACCCAGCACCCACCCAGTTGTTCCGTTGCATGTTTTGCATTTGATATGTCTCTGTTGAGACAGTGTTTTCCGGGTTGTTGAACCGTCTGTGCACGGCTTCTTCCCGATGTTTCGGGTGTGGTTTATTTTCTCCTCGCAGCTTATGGACCAAACTGAGGATGTTCCCTGCGGTGGGGGTTTATAAGCGGAGGAGGCGGTGTCTACAAACTTGTAGTACCTAGTGTGACCTCCGGAGGGCAGAGCCCTAAACCCCATTGTCTGGGTCTCCCATTGATGATTAAAGAAAAAAGAATTTACGGTACGTAAACAAAATTCTCTTTATTTTAGTACATAAAGTAAAACACATTATATAGAGTCATTACACACAGAGGGATCTATTTCAAGTGTTTACTTCTGTTAATGTTGATGATTATGGCTTTCAGCAATTGAAAACCCAGGCTGCAGGGTTTAGCAGATTCCCCTGATGGAGGTTATGGAGTAATGATGTAGGCCGGGAGGGGAGTATTATCATTATTAAACTTATATTGCCTTTATCAGTGGACAACCCCTTTAAGAATGGCTGTATGTGGCAAACATCCTTTATCTTCCCTATTTGATCTGCATTTATAGGGCAAATATTGGGGGCGCACGAGCTCCTCACTGACTAATGAATGGGCAATGATGGCAGAAAACACGATACCCAGGAGAGCGCAGGGTAATTACAGTCCTGGGGATGGGAGTAATGTTCATCTCTGCTGTATAATTTAAAGAGGTGTGTGCTACTTATACACAGTGCAGGTATGTATACACCACCACTGCCTCTTATACACAGTGCAGGTACACACCACCACTGCCTCTTATATACAGTGCAGGTACACACCACCACTGCCTCTTATACACAGTGCAGGTATACACCACCACTGCCTCTTATATACAGAGCAGGTACACACCACCACTGCCTCTTATATACAGTGCAGGTACACACCACCACTGCCTCTTATATACAGTACAGGTACACACCACCACTGCCTCTTATATACAGAGCAGGTACACACCACCACTGCCTCTTATACACAGTGCAGGTATACACCACCACTGCCTCTTATACACAGTACAGGTATACACCACCACTGCCTCTTATACACAGTGCAGATACACACCACCACTGCCTCTTATATACAGAGCAGGTACACACCACCACTGCCTCTTATACACAGTGCAGGTATACACCACCACTGCCTCTTATACACAGTACAGGTATACACCACCACTGCCTCTTATACACAGTGCAGATACACACCACCACTGCCTCTTATACACAGTGTAGGTATACACCACCACTGCCTCTTATACACAGTTGCAGGTACACACCACCACTGCCTCTTATATACAATACAGGTATTTTCTGATGACATGTTGAAGCCGCACCATGTAAGTGAACAATATGTAGAATAAATCTCTTGCTAAACGTGACATGGAGACCCCCTCAGAGAACTTTCATCACTGCTGACCATTTATATCTGTAATTTACCAGGCCGCAATTGCACCTGACAGAGAACTAGGCCTCGTTTCCCATAGCAACCAATCACAGCGCAGCCTACATGTTTGAACCAGCTTGGGAAAAATGTAAACTGTGCTGTGATTGGCTGCTGTGACTACAATGGAGGCAAAACAGTCCTAATGGAAAAATCCATCACCATTTTCTAGTCTTCTTATATCAATAAATAGGTGACAGAGACCAGGTCACCCACATCTATGCCATCTATTGTAGCATAGGGGACATTTTAGTTTGCTATATGCTAATTTGATGCCAAGTGTAGCACCCCAGGGGTCTGGTTCCAACAATGCCTCCCTCACAGGGGGTGATGTCACGCCTGCAAGCAAAAAGGGGGTTCCCTATTCAGGTGACACAGCATCAAACACTTTCCTGTCTCCTGACCAGAAGGGGGAGCTCTAGAACCCGGCTTAAGGGGAGCTTCCCTATAAAAGTTCTGGCCTGGAGGTGGGGTTAGGCAGAACAGCCATAGAATGAGTCTGAGGAGGAAGGAGAGGAGTACCTGGGGAGTGGAGCGGTGTCGAGCTCACCCCAGAGGAGAGCGCCAGAAACCGGACACCGGAGTCCAAGGCTGTTCAGGTACTAATGGCCCAGCAGCAGAAATCCGGAGGGCAGGGGATTCCAGGTCACCTGGCCTACCTAACACCAGGAGCACAGTAGCATACTAGAGCCCGGGTCTCCACTGAGGAGCAGGCCCTGGATCAGGGCTCGTGCTGCCCGCTATACAGGTACAGACTGAGAGGGAGAGAGGCCGCAGCACAGCTTCATGCAGCAGCGGGGACTCACAAGTGAAAGCCTCCAACACACCCGGCTAGGTGGATCTCCTGATTGCTTCCAGGTGGCCCGGGTCCACAATAACACCTAAACCGGTCCCCCGGATTGTATCTGCAACGGACAAGTAAAGGTAAAGGAAACGTTCATTGCTGTGACCTCTGGTTATTTCTGCGCCTCCATCCTGCACCTTGCACCCTTCCATCATCCTCTGCCCCGGGTATCCGCTCCACCCATGGGGGAGTCACTACATCCCAGCTGCTCATCCACTGTCCCAGAGGTTCTGCAGCAGCAGTGGCTGCCCACAGGGGCTGGCTGGAGCCTCTAACCCCGGGTGGCAGATGTCTACTGCCAGCCCTGCCTTGAGAAGCGGGGGGGGGGGTGCTGTCGGGCTGACTTGACGACCGGGGGGGGGGGGGCGGGGGGCGCTGTCGGGCTGACTTGACGACCGGGGGGGGGGGGTGCTGTCGGGCTGACTTGACGACCGGGGGGGCGGGGGTGCTGTCGGGCTGACTTGACGACCGGGGGGGGGGGTGCTGTCGGGCTGACCTTACCTCCAGCGTCTCCGTGCCGTCCCAGCAGGAAAGCGACACCCGCGGCCGGCCGCAAAGCGACACCCGCGGCCGGCCCGTTTCTGGAGGGGGCGGCCCTAATGGTGGCTGGCTGCCCATACCCACAAACCACAGGTGGCGTCACGAAAAACTCCCTTATCAATCACCCCTTTCCCTACATTAGCCAAGAACTCTTTTACAACTGAACCCAGGGTCACAGAAGCCGGGTCTCGATCCCTGGTGACTCCCCAGAACTGTATAACAGCCCGGGTCCGAGTACCCCACGGCCCTGGGGTGCATCACCAAGTGTCTGGGTTTGTTTTTATTGATGGGTTACCCTGCCAGCTGCTGCAGACCCCGGTTGCCACCATCTTGTAACCCTGTGAAGCCCCCCACAGATGTTTCACTACTTATGGCAATACTGGGGTCTTATATCGTATGAATGATCGCAAGAGTAAGTCCATTATGGGGGGGGGGAGTAGTAATAAAAATGAAATAATTAAAATGAAAATTGTCTGTATCATTAAATGATTAAAAAATGAATGTAAAAAAAATACTATTAAATATATATAATAAACTGTAAGGGCTCAGTCCTGCTGATAGATAGATGTGACCCATTCTGTATGGGGGGGGCTTGTGTGTGGGTTCCACCCATCATCCCATTCTGTATGGGGGGGGCTTGTGTGGGGGTGCTTGTGTGTGGGTTCCACCCATCATCCTAAAATCTGCTTGCAGCTAGAGTATCTGCATCGCTTTTATGGGTGCCACATTTAACCCCTGTATTACACATACAGCCTGTGCCCACACATAGCCACTGTATTACAGCCTATGCCCACATTTAACCCCTGTATTACACATACAGCCTGTGCCCACACATAGCCACTGTATTACAGCCTATGCCCACATTTAACCCCTGTATTACACATACAGCCTGTGCCCACACATAGCCACTGTATTACAGCCTATGCCCACATTTAACCCCTGTATTACACATACAGCCTGTGCCCACACATAGCCACTGTATTACAGCCTATGCCCACATTTAAACCCCTGTATTACACATACAGCCTGTGCCCACACATAGCCACTGTATTACAGCCTATGCCCACATTTAACCCCTGTATTACACATACAGCCTGTGCTCACACATAGCCACTGTATTACAGCCTATGCCCACACATATCCCCTGTATTACAGCCTGTACCCACACATAGCCCCTGTATTATACCAGGAGCCCTCACATATCCCCGGCATTACACCAGGAGCCCACACATAGCCCCTGTATTACATCAGGATCAGACATTTAACCCCTGTATTACACATACAGCCTGCGCCAACACATAGCCAATGTATTACAGCCTACGCCCACACATAGCTCCTGTATTACAGCCTGTGCCCACACATAGCCCCTGTATTACACCAGGAGCCCTCGCATATACCCGGCATTACACAAGGAACCCACACATAGCCCCTGTATTACATCAGGAGCGCATACATAGCCCCTGTATTACATCAGGAGCCCACATTTAGCCCCTGTATTACACCAGGAGCCCTCATATATCCCCTGCATTACACCAGGAGCCCACACATAGCCCCTGTATTACACTTACAGCCTGTGCCCACACATAGCCCCTGTATTACATCAGGAGCCCACATTTAGCCCCTGTATTACACCAGGAGCCCTCATATATCCCCTGCATTACACCAGGAGCCCACATAT
Organism: Allobates femoralis; assembly: GCA_033576535.1. Taxonomy (NCBI): domain Eukaryota; kingdom Metazoa; phylum Chordata; class Amphibia; order Anura; family Aromobatidae; genus Allobates; species Allobates femoralis. The sequence goes on from JARQOC010000008.1 coordinate 11,796,360, forward strand.
AGCCCCTGTATTACACTTACAGCCTGTGCCCACACATAGCCCCTGTATTACACCAGGAGCCCACACATAGCCCCTGTATTACACTTGCAGTCTGTGTATCTCAGCAGAGAGAATCAATACTTTATTATTATTATTATTATTATTTATTTATTTATATAGCACTATTAGATTCTATGGCACTTTACAAATGAGTAGCGGAGAACGAGGACAAATACAGTATATATGGACAATCAAGTCTTACAGATACATGACTAGAGAGGACCCTGTCCACGAGGGCTCACATACTACGAGGGCGCACGAGGAAACAATAGGTGGGGAAGCACTGATCGTGTGACGGTGAAGCGACAGGGTCTCATTGTAGGTGGTAGACTTGTTGGAAGAGGTGAGTCTTCAGGTTTCTTTTGAAGGTTCCCAGGGTAGGTGAGTGTCTCATGTGATGGGGTAGAGAGTTCCAGAGTATAGAGGATGCACGGGAGAAGTCTTGTATGCGGTTGTGAGAGGATGAGATAAGGGGGGAGTAGAGGAGAAGCTCTTGGGAGGATCGGAGGTTGCGTGAGGGTAGGTAACGGGAGACCATGTCAGAGATGCATGGAGGGGACAGGTTGTGGATGGCTTTGTATGTCATGGTTAGGGTTTTGAAGCGGGATCTCTGGGAAGCAGGGAGCCAATGAAGGGCTTGGCAGAGGGGGGAGACAGGGGAGTAGCGGGGAGACAGATGGATTAGTCGAGCAACAGAGTTTAGGATAGATTAGAGAAGTGTGAGGGAGGTAGCGAGAAAGCCGATGAGCAGGAGGTTGCAGTATTCAAGGTGGGAGATGATGAGAGCATGAACAAGGGTTTTAGCCATGTCGTGGTCGAGGAAAGAGCGGATCCGCGAAATGTTTTTGAGCTGGAGTTGGCAGGAGGTGACGAGGGCTTGGATGTGGGGCTTGAAGGAGAGGGAAGAGTTGAGAGTAACCCCAAGGCACTTGGCATGGGGGACTGGGGAGAGTGAGCAGCCGTTGACGAGGATGGATAGGTCTGGTAGAGGGGAGAAGCGATTTGGGGGGAAGACGATGAACTCGGTTTTGTCCATGTTCAGCTTGAAGAAGCGAGCAGAGAAGAAGGATGAGATGGCGGACAGGCAGTGTGGAATTTTGGATAGTAGGGAGGCGATGTCAGGCCCAGATAGATAGATCTGGGTGTAGTCGGCGTAGAGATGGTACTGAAGGCCATGGGACTCAATGAGTTGTCCTAGGCCGAGGGTGTAAATGGAGAAGAGTAATGGTCCCAGAACCGAGCCCTGGGGGACCCCGACAGAAAGGGGGTAAGACGAGGAGGATGTGTGGGAGTGGGTGACGCTGAAAGTCCGGTCCGTTAGATATGAGGAGATCCAGGAAAGGGCAAGGTCCGTGATGCCAAGAGATTCTAGAATCTGAAATAGGAGGGAATGGTCAACAGTGTTGAAGGTGGCAGATAGGTCAAGGAGGAGGAGGACGGAGTAGTGTCGTTTGCTCTTTGCGGTCAGTAGGTCGTTGGTGACTTTGGTTAGGGCTGTTTCGGTGGAGTGATGGGGTCGGAAACCGGATTGTAGGCGGTCAAAGAGGAGCAGGAGGAGAGGTGGGAGGACAGTTCGGAATAGACGTGTTGTTGAAGCAGCTTTGATGCGAAGAGGAGAAGGGATAAGGGGCGATAGTTAGAGACAGATGAGGGGTTTTTGAGGATGGGTGTGATCAAGGCGTGTTTGAAGAATGAGGGGAAGATGCCGGTGGTGAGTGATAGGCTGAAGAGATGGGTTAGGGCAGGGATGAAGACTGAGGTGAGGTTGGGAATGAGGTGGGTTGGGAGTGGGTCAAGGGCACAGGTGGTGAGGTGTGATCGTGACAGAAGAGAGGAGAGCTGATCTTCTGTCATATTGGAAAATCTTCCTTTGGACGAAGAGGGTTGGGCAGTGATTGTGGGGTGGGGGGGGCAGTGGGTCAACGCCTTCTCTGATTTTGGAGATCTTCTGTTTGAAGAATGTGGCAAAGTCGTCGGCAGAGATGAGGGGAGAGGGAGGGGGTGTGGGGTGACACAGTAGAGAGTTGAAAGTTTTGAATAGTTGTTTTGGGGTTGCGGGACTGTGCGTTAATTAGAGAAGAGACGTAGGCTTGTTTTGCTGCAGTGAGTGCATTCTTGAAGTTGGAGAGGGATTGTTTGTACAAGGCGAAGTGCTCCGCGGAGTGGGATTTCTTCTATCTCTGCTCGGCCATTCTGGACGCCCGCCGCAGCTCTTTAGTGAGGGGGTGAGCCAGGGTTGCCTGTGTGTGAGGGTTTTCTTGTATGTGAGGGGGGCGGCCTGATCGAGGGCTGTGGTGAGAGTGGTGTTATAGAGGATGGCGTCAGCATCAAGTGAGGAAGCTAAGTCTATGAGAGGGAGAAGGGACTCAGAGAATGAGTGGAAATCGATAAGTTTAAGGTTTCTGAGGGGATGACTGAGTTTCCGGAGGGGGGAGTGTGGTAGGAGGGGAGAGGGAGGAGAAAGTCAGCAGGTTATGGTCGGATAGGGGGAGTGGAGAGTTTGAGAGGTCAGTGAGGGAACAGAGGCGGGTGAAGATAAGGTCGAGCGTATATGTGGCGCCCCTGCGGTCCGGTCACCACTAGACGTTTGCAGCAACCTGGATCGGTAAATCCAGTCACCCAAACACACACCCAACACACTCCGGTCCCGGAGCAAGGGACTTCAAGCCCAGCTATGGGATGGCGGGAGGAGGCAGGTGATGGGTGAGAAGTTAGAGCAGGAAACGGTCAGGAAGGAGGAGAAAATCAGGGAACAACACAGGAAGTTAGCCCAAGAGTCAGCGAGACGTGCAGTTGAGTCCAGGAGTTGGGAGGAGAGAACACCATCATTACATGAGACTGAAAGGACACAGACCCGGCGGCCTGTACCACCATTAGGCTGTTCTGGGTCCCAGGCTACAGACCGTAGACAGACAGGAGGAGTCCTAGGGGAGCGGGTAGTGAGCAATCCACCGGTGGACCTGAATTAGCTGGAAGCTGAAGACCGGGGCAGGAACCAGGGTACCAGCTCTGAAGTGGCCAGGACGCTCCACGCTCCAACCGCGAAAAGGGTCGGGTGTGAGGTCTTTATGTCCCATGACCCAAACCCCGACATAGCGAAGAGAAGGCCACCGTACTATGGCCAGGGGGGACCAGGCAGGTCGCCCAATGAAGGCTCGTGGCTGCTGGATCGGAGCTTTCCGTGTGGGAGTGTAAGGAAGAGAGGCCAATGGAAAGGAACACAAGAGGGGGTGATCTGGACGACCCATCCCGGCTGCTAAAAGACTACCGGAGCCGCCACTGTACTGGCCTGTAACCTGAACACCTGTCGAGAAAGCAAAGCAAACCGGGTTGAAACTCAGCACTGTGTGAGCCTGTTTATTCTGCGCCTGAGGAGAGGTAGACTGAAACCTCAAGCCGGCAGCAGGAGCCTGCCTGAGAGTGTCTCTGATCCTTGTTGCACAGCCAGCTTGACCTTGCTGGTATACCTGCACCCCCAACAAATCCATCACTTCCATAGACTCTTTGGTTGCCCTGGGGACCCACTCTTTCCATGGAGAGCTGAACAATCCTCGCTACTACTCCCATCATCCCCAGAGGTCCTGACTGCAGCAGCGGCTATACCGGCCGCGTCCCATGGGTGGCGTCACAACACAAACGCTTCTATTTTATTTTTTATATTTTTCTTTTATTCCTTTTTTAATTGATCGCCCGATGAGTGGATCATGGACCGGGTCACGCCGCGGTGACATCCCGAGAGGACCTGGTTCTGGGTACCCCACGGTCCCCGCCCGGGCGAGTCATATGGCCATCCTTATGAGTGGATGAGGAGGACCATTGGGTTAGCCCAAAGGAGGTGGTCAGTAATAGGAGTCCAGAGGTAGCAGGGTGGGGGGTGTCAATGGGGATGTTGAAATCACCCATGATGATAGAGGGGATGTCAGAAGGAAGGAAGTGGAGAAGCCAAGTGGTGAAGTGGTCGAGAAAGGTGGGGGTAGATCCTGGGGGTGGTAGATGACAGCCAGCTGGAGGTTGCAGAGGGAGGAGATGTGGACTGAGTGCACCTGGAAGGAGGGGAAGGAGGTAGAGGGCGGGGGTGAAATTGGGGTGAGGAGCAGCTGTTGGACATGAGCAGGCCGACACCTCCGCCGTGGTTGTTGCTAGGGCGGGAAGTGTGGGAAGAGTGAGTCCGCCATAGGAGAGTGCAGCGGGGGAGGTGGTGGAGTTTATTGCATACTGAGCACATACAGAACAGTTAGTTACTATCCTGGGCAATGCCGTAGACTACAGCTGGTATAAACATTATTCATTTATATATATATTTGTATTGGTTTTCTTTTGTATTTAACAATAGAGGCAGGGAGAGATTATGGGCAGCAGGGCTAAAGGAGAATACATTAGGGATTAGAGGAAACTGGGACTGCAGTTCTATTTCTGTCCCCTGTGTGTCGCTACTGCTCTCATAGATTAGTCATTTTTACACTGTCCACTAGGAGCCGCTGTTGCTCGGGATTCTGTCTGTTGTTACTGATTGAGCTCTCGCTAGGTGGCGCCGGTGTGCGGGTGCAGTACACCGTGTTCTCCACTGGGCGGAGCCGGTGTCCCCGGGAAGGTTGAAGTTACCGGAGTGAGTTGGGCGGGGAGGGTCCGGTGTCCGGAGATGGCCGGGGGGTCGCAGCTGCAGGTGAGTGGGGTCTTTGTACCCCGTGTGGGGACAGCAGAGGACGGCAGGTGACGGGGACTGGTCCTGTTATGGGGTGTGCAACCGCCCGAGACCGGCCAGTCACGTGACTGCAGGATATAAATAACGGGGAGGGGGCGATATTGGGGCACAGTACTGCTGAGGGGGGATACTGGGGTACTGCACTGCTGGGGGAGGGGATACTGGGGTACTGCACTGCTGGGGGAGGGGGATACTGGGGTACTGCACTGCTGGGGGAGGGGGATACTGGGGTACTGCACTGCTGGGGGAGGGGGATACTGGGGTACTGCACTGCTGGGGGAGGGGATACTGGGGTACTGCACTGCTGGGGGGGATACTGGGGTACTGCACTGCTGGGGGAGGGGATACTGGGGTACTGCACTGCTGGGGGGGAAGGGGGTACTGGACCACTGCTGGGGGAGGGGATACTGGGGTACTAGCAACTGCTGCGGGGGGATACTGGGGTACTGCACTGCTGGAGCGGGGATACTGGGGGGTACTGCCACTGCTGGAGGGGGATACTGGGGTACTGCACTGCTGGGGGGGATATGGTACTGCACTGGGGGGGATACTGGGTACTGCCTGTGGGAGGGATACTGGTACTGCACTGCTGGGGGAGGGGATACTGGGGTACTGCACTGCTGGGGAGGGATATGGTATGCACTGCTGAGGGGATACTGGGGTACTGCACTGCTGGGGGAGGGGATACTGGGTACTGCACGCTGGGAGGGGATACTGGGGTACTGTATGGGAGGGGGATATGGGACTGCACTGCTGGGGGAGGGGGATACTGGGTGCTGCACAGCTGGGGGTATACTGGGTACTGGCCTGCTGGGGGGGGGATACTGGGGTACTGCATGCTGGGGGGGGATACTGGGTACTGCACTGCTGGGGGGTTAACTGGGTACTGCCTGCTGGGGAGGGGGATACTGGGGTATGCACTGCTGGAGGGGATACTGGGGTACTGCCTGCTGGAGGGGGATCTGGGTACTGTACTGCTGGGGGGATACTGGGTACTGCACTGCTGGGGGGGATCTGGGTACTGTACTGCTGGGGGGATACTGGGGTACTGCACTGCTAGGGGGGTATACTGGGTACTGCCTGCTGGGGGGGGATACTGGGGACTGCACTGCTGGGGGGGGATACTGGGGTACTGACTGCTGGGGGGGATACTGGGTACTGCATGCTGGGGGATACTGGGGTACTGCACTGCTAGGGGGGATACTGGGTGCACTGCTAGGGGGGGATACTGGGTACTGCACTGCTAGGGGGGTATATGGGGTACTGCACTGCTGGGGGGGATACTGGGGTACTGCCTGCTGGGGGGATACTGGGGTACTGCACTGCTGGGGGAGGGGATACTGGGGTGCTGCACTGCTGGGGGGGGATACTGGGGTACTGCACTGCTGGGGGGGGGGGATACTGGGGTACTGCACTGCTGGGGGAGGGGGTGGATACTGGGGTACTGCACTGCTGGGGAGAGGGGTTGTGTGGGTGATACTGGGGTACTGCACTGCTGGGGGGATACTGGGGTACTGCACTGCTAGGGGGGTATACTGGGGTACTGCACTGCTGGGGAGGGGATACTGGGGTACTGCACTGCTGGGGGGATACTGGGGTACTACTGCTGGAGGGGGATACTGGGGTACTGTACTGCTGGGGGGATACTGGGGTACTGTATGCTGAGGGGATACTGGGTACTGTACTGCTGGAGGGGATACTGGGGTACTGTACTGCTGATGGGGATACTGGGGTACTGCACTGCTAGGGGGTATACTGGGGTACTGCATGCTGGGGGGTATACTGGGGTACTGCACTGCTGAGGGGGATACTGGGGTACTGCACTGCTGAGGGGGATACTGGGGTACTGCACTGCTGAGGGGGGGATACTGGGGTACTGCACTGCTGGGGGGGGGATACTGGGGTACTGCACTGCTGAGGGGGGGGGATACTGGGGTACTGCACTGCTGGGGGGGGATACTGGGGTACTGCACTGCTGGGGGGGGGGATACTGGGGTACTGACTGCTGGAGGGGGATACTGGGGTACTGCACTGCTGGGGGGGGGATACTGGGGTACTGCACTGCTGGAGGGGGATACTGGGGTACTGCACTGCTGAGGGGGGATACTGGGGTACTGCACTGCTGGGGAGGGGGATACTGGGGTACTGTACTGCTGGAGGGGGTGTGTGTGTGATACTGGGGTACTGCACTGCTGGGGGTGATACTGGGGTACTGCACTGCTGAGGGGGGATACTGGGGTACTGCACTGCTGGGGGGGGGGATACTGGGGTACTGCACTGCTGGGGGGGGGATACTGGGGTACTGCACTGCTGGGGGGATACTGGGGTACTGTACTGCTGGGGGGATACTGGGGGTACTGTACTGCTGAGGGGGATATGGGGTACTGACTGCTGGAGGGGGATACTGGGGTACTGCACTGCTGGGGGGGGCACTGCACTGCTGGGGGGGGATACTGGGGCACTGCACTGCTGGGGGGGTGGGATGATGGGGGGACTGGGGCACTGCACTGCTGGGGGGGGGATACTGGGGCACTGCACTGCTGGGGGGGATACTGGGGCACTGCACTGCTGGGGGGGATACTGGGGCACTGCACTGCTGGGGGGGATACTGGGGCACTGCACTGCTGGGGGGGATGCACTTGGGGCATACTGCACTCACTGCTTGGGGGGGATACTGGGGCACTGCACTGCTGGGGGGGATACTGGGGCACTGCACTGCTGGGGGGGATACTGGGGCACTGCACTGCTTGGGGGTGATGCTGGGGCACTGCACTGCTTGGGGGTGATGCTGGGGCACTGCACTGCTAGGGGGGGATACTGGGGTACTGCACTGCTGGGGGGGGTGATTCTGGGGTACTGCACTGCTAGGGGGGATTCTGGAGTACTGCACTGCTGGGGGGATACTGGGCTACTGTACTGCTGGGGGATATGATTCTGGGGTACTGCACTGGTGGGGGGGTACTGCACTACTAGGGGGATACTGGGGTACTACACTGCTGGGGGGATACTGGGGTACGGCACTGCTTTGGGGAAAGATACTGGGGTACTGCGCTGCTGGGGGAGGGGGATACTGGGGTACTGCACTGCTGTGGTGAAAGATACTGGGGTAAAGCACTGCTGGGGGGGGGTGATACTGGGTTACTGTACTGCTGGGAGGGGGTATGATACTGGGTTACTGTACTGCTTGGAGGGGGTATGATACTGGGGTACTGCACTGCTGGGGGGATATGATACTGGGGTACTGCACTGCGTGGGGGATATTGGGGTACTGCACTGTTGGGGGTAGTACTGGGGGGATATGGGGGTACTTCACTTCTGGGGGGTTGGGTGATACTGGAGTACTGCACTACTGGGGGGATATTGGGGTACTGCACTGCTTGGGGGTGATACTGGGGGATATGAGGGTACTTTAACGCTGGGGGTGGGGTAATACTGGGGCACTGCACTGCTAGGGAGTATGATAGTGGGGTACTGCACTCCTGGGCGGGTGATACTGGGGCACTTGACTACTGGGGCATATTGGGGTACTTCACTGCTGGGGGGGTGGGGTGATACTGGGGTCCTGCACTGCTGGGGGAATTATAGGATGTGTATATATATATCTCTGCGGTGCATGCTGGGAATTGTAGTCCTGTGGGTCATGCTGGGAGTTGTAGTCCTGCTGGCCCTCCTCTATGTGGGGCATGCTGGGAGTTGTAGTCCTGTGGAGCATGCTGGGAGTTGTAGTCTCACGACAGTTGATCATGAGGGGGTTATCTGTGCGTTGACCCTGTAGGGCGGTAGGTCGCACAGGGATGACACCCCTCATACAGCACCTCCTATCTCAGCTCCCTGGGCCGGTTGTAGCAGGACACTGCCCCTTTGTGCGGGGTCTGGGGTTGGATTCCCTCCTGGACGTTGTGACTCAGCCGCTTTCCCTGCTCCAGGAAATGACAACTTGTCTGTAAACTTTTCCAAACTTTTTTATAACTTTTTTATCCCCCCTGCACACAGCGGCAGGAGGACGACTCCCATCATCCCGGGGAGGCAGGTGCACTACTTCATCCCCAGGTTTCGGGGTGTCACAGGTGTATTCAGGCCGTTAACCCCTTTGTTGTCGCCCGCAGGTCGGTCACAGGATGGAGATCAGGAACGGAGGATCCCTGATCCTGGATCCGGGGTTCCAGCAGCAGCTGGAGGATTCCAGGGAGCAGCTGAAGAGGGAGATCCAGCGGGAGCTGAAGATCAAGGAAGGGGCTGAGAACTTACGCAAAGTGTCCACGGACAAGAAGCACCAGAGCCACGTGGAGAGTCAGCTGAAGACGTCCAACCGCCGCCTGCAGGAGCTGCACCGCCAACTGCAGGAGCTGAACGGCCGCATCGTCATCATGGAGAAGGACCACAAGCAAGGCAGGAGGCAAACTGCTGGGAAACAGCGCCACTACTGCGCTCAGGTTGTGTCCGGTATTGCAGCTAAGTAGAAGGAATTTGGTTGCAATACCACCAACAGCCTGAGAGCAGGAGTGGCGCTGTTTGGAGATTTATCCTTGTATAATGGAGCAGATTTGCAGCAGTGAGAGGTAATGTGGGATTCTGATGTATTCTCAGATGGGATGATGTCTCCCGATCACTGTATATTCGATCAGAGCCTCGATCCCCGGCAGCGGAGGGTGGAAGCGCTGAAGAGGCAGCTGCACATCGAGAACAAGGTGAAGCAGGGAGCCGAGAACATTATTCAGATGTTTTCTACTGGAGCCTCCAAGGTGAGAACCGGCCCCCGAGAACCAAGGGTAGAAATCACCAGGCTCGTCAGGCCGGTCTATAACCAGATTCACTGGAAACACAGAGATTTCAATCAAAGGCAGAAAATGTTAATGTGTACAAAGGTAATTAGGATTTACCTCCTGCATTATACTCCAGAGCTGCACTCACTATTCTGCTGGTGCAGTCACTGTGTACATACATTACATTACTGATCCTGAGTTACCTCCTGTATTATACTCCAGAGCTGCACTCACTATTCTGCAGGTGCAGTCACTGTGTACATACATTACATTACTGATCCTGAGTTACCTCCTGTATTATCCTCCAGAGCTGCACTCACTATTCTGCTGGTGCAGTCACTGTGTACATACATTACATTACTGATCCTGAGTTACCTCCTGTATTACCTCCAGAGCTGCACTCGCTATTCTGCTGGTGCAGTCACTGTGTACATACATTACATTACTGATCCTGAGTTATCTCCTGTATTATACTCCAGAGCTGCACTCACTATTCTGCTGGTGCAGTCACTGTGTACATACATTACATTACTGATCCTGAGTTACCTCCTGTATGTACACAGTGACTGCACCAGCAGAATAGTGAGTGCAGCTCTGGGGTATAATACAGGAGGTAACTCAGGATCAGTAATGTAATGTATGTACACAGTGACTGCACCAGCAGAATAGTGAGTGCAGCTCTGGAGGATAATACAGGAGGTAACTCAGGATCAGTAATGTAATGTATGTACATAGTGACTGCACCAGCAGAATAGTGAGTGCAGCTCTGGAGTATAATACAGGAGGTAACTCAGGATCAGTAATGTAATGTATGTACACAGTGACTGCACCAGCAGAATAGTGAGTGCAGCTCTGGAGTATAATACAGGAGGTAACTCAGGATCAGTAATGTAATGTATGTACACAGTGACTGCACCAGCAGAATAGTGAGTGCAGCTCTGGAGGATAATACAGGAGGTAACTCAGGATCAGTAATGTAATGTATGTACACAGTGACTGCACCAGCAGAATAGTGAGTGCAGCTCTGGAGTATAATACAGGAGGTAACTCAGGATCAGTAATGTAATGTATGTACACAGTGACTGCACCAGCAGAATAGTGAGTGCAGCTCTGGAGTATAATACTGGAGGTAACTCAGGATCAGTAATGTAATGTATGTACACAGTGACTGCACCAGCAGAATAGTGAGTGCAGCTCTGGAGTATAATACAGGAGGTAACTCAGGATCAGTAATGTAATGTAATGTAATGTAATGTATGCACACAGTGACTGCACCAGCAGAATAGTGAGTGCAGCTCTGGGGTATAATACAGGAGGTAACTCAGGATCAGTAATGTAATGTATGTACACAGTGACTGCACCAGCAGAATAGTGAGTGCAGCTCTGGAGTATAATACAGGAGGTAACTCAGGATCAGTAATGTAATGTAATGTATGCACACAGTGACTGCACCAGCAGAATAGTGAGTGCAGCTCTGGGGTATAATACAGGAGGTAACTCAGGATCAGTAATGTATGTACACAGTGACTGCACCAGCAGAATAGTGAGTGCAGCTCTGGAGTATAATACAGGAGGTAACTCAGGATCAGTAATGTAATGTATGTACACAGTGACTGCACCAGCAGAATAGTGAGTGCAGCTCTGGAGTATAATATAGGAGGTAACTCAGGATCAGTAATGTAATGTATGTACACAGTGACTGCACCAGCAGAATAGTGAGTGCAGCTCTGGAGTATAATACAGGAGGTAACTCAGGATCAGTAATGTAATGTATGTACACAGTGACTGCACCAGCAGAATAGTGAGTGCAGGTCTGGAGTATAATACAGGAGGTAACTCAGGATCAGTAATGTAATGTATGTACACAGTGACTGCACCAGCAGAATAGTGAGTGCAGCTCTGGAGTATAACACAGGAGGTAACTCAGGATCAGTAATGTAATGTATGTACACAGTGACTGCACCAGCAGAATAGTGAGTGCAGCTCTGGAGTATAATACATGAGGTAACTCAGGATCAGTAATGTAATGTATGTACACAGTGACTGCACCAGCAGAATAGTGAGTGCAGCTCTGGAGTATAATATAGGAGGTAACTCAGGATCAGTGTGTGCTGATATTCGGGGCTCCTCTCGGGTCTCTTCTGTATAATGTAATTTCAGGAATGCTCCTGGGATTCCACAATCCTTAGTGTTAGTTGGAGCTCGGTCGGTCGGGGGCTGCTGGGCGTTTTCCTCCAGAGCTGCGTGCGGCCGTCCATCATCGGCTCCTTATCAGTGAAGTGTTGGCGCTCTCTCTGTACTGGGGATGATGGGGATGAAGTTGTGTCGTCATCGTCCCATAGCTAATGAGGAGCAGAACTGAGCGCCAACACTATGTCAGGGCAATCTCTTAAAGGGACAGTCTACTTTAATTCAAAAGTTAAAGGGGTTTTCAGGCCTTTGATACTGATAGTGATTTCTTAGGATAAGTCCCTCAGTATGAGAACGGCGCTGGTCTGACACGTGTCTTCCCATCTGATTGGCTGATAGAGGGGTTGAGGCCTCTTCATCTGGCATTGCACCATATACCCCACAGTGGCTGTACCCAGTACTGCAGCACCATCTGAGCCGCAGAATATATGGAAGTTAAAACCCTTCTATCATCTGATTTCCTGATACATAGCTCCAAATCCTCACCTTGCCTTATCACGTCCATGGAGGTAAATGATAAAATTCTGCTGCCCTGCAGCCACCACCAGATGGCGCTCACTGCACATGTGGATGTATACAGCTGTATGAATGCAGTGAGCTCCCCCTAGTGGTGGCTACAAGTAATGACGAGAGCTCAGTGCCAGCTGCAGCTCAGGGACGAGGTGGGCACCCATAACTGTGTCATCTATTCCAGGACCGGAAACTCCTGGGCACGGCGCAGCAGATGCTTCAGGACAGCCGGATAAAGACAGAACTGCTGCGCATGCAGATTGTGAAGCTGACGCAGGGCCCGGGGTCCTCAGAGCTCCAGGACGCGGACCCCCTCTCTCCACTAGAGCTGAGATTGGAGGAGCTGAGGCGGCACCTGAGGGTGGAGGCCGCCGTGGCCGAGGGAGCCAAGAACGTGGTCAAATTACTGGGAGGAGGCCGAGTGCAGGACCGCAAGGCGCTAGCGGAGGTGAGAGACTGCGCTGAACGACAGGGGAATGGGGCGGTGCTGCATGAAGGGGCGGCATGGCGGGATGGGGTGGTGCTGAATGGCGGGGTGGGGGGACGGAAGGTGCTGCAGGGGCGGGGGATGGGGTGGTGCTGCATGACGGGGGACGGGACGACGCTGAGTACCGGGAGACAGGGGGCAGCACTGAGTGACTGGGGCGGCGCTGATCTTGGTTTTATCAATGGTAAAGAGGTTGTACAGGATGAGGAAAACTTCCCTAAACAGCGCCAAACCTGTGTATGGGCCGTGTCTGGTACTGCAGCTCAGATCCACTAATGTGACTAGGACTGAGCTTCAATACCACACTCCACCTGTAAACAGGAGGGGCGCTGTTGTCACATTCGGCAGCCTGTAGACCGAAAACTATTTTGTTTCTTCTTGATAAATGTGTTACTTTTTGGATTTTTCTGAAACCGATCTGTTCATCAGAGTAAAAATGTAAAAAAATAATCAAAAGTAACCTTCCCCCACCCCCGATCCATCCGCTTCACTTTGTTCCGTCCGTCTTCAGGCCCAGTCGCGGCTCCACGAGTCCAGCCAGAAGATGGACCTCCTCCGTCTGTCCCTGGAGCGCTGTCTGTCTGACCTCCCGTCCGGACGTCCCAAACAGACGCTCATCAAACAAGACCTGCAGAACTGCCCGACCTCCGGAGGGGTCTGGGGAAAGGAGCAAAGACCGTGCCAAACCCTCACCCCTCTGATCAAACCCACCGCACTGACCGGTATCTGGCGGGTCACTGGGGGGCGGTGATAGAGAGGATAGGGAGGATGAGGATGGGGATAGGGAGGATGAGCATGAGGATGGGAAGGATGATGATGAGTAGGATGGGGTGAATGAGGAGGAGGAGGAGGAGGATGGGTTGAATGAGGAGAAGGATGGGGTGAATGAGGATGGGGTGAATGAGGATGGGGATGGGGTGAATGAGGATGTGGAGGAGGAGGATGGGGTGAATGAGGAGGAGGAGGATGGGGTGAATGAGGAGGAGGAGGATGGGGTGAATGGGGAGGAGGATGATGATAATGGTCCCTTCCTCCTTCCAGGAACGCTGGAGATCCACATTTTGGGGTGTCAGGGGCTCCTTGAGTCGGTCCCCGGACGCTCTCGGGTGACTCCGGGTCACGGGAGTCCTAACGAGGCGAAGAACTTTATTCGGTACCGGCCCGGGGGCAGCAGTCACGGACGCGGAGGATCAGGACGACATCTGCGCTCAGACGAGATCTGCGGTAAATATCTGAAGTAAATTCCACCAATTTACTGCGATGGTCTCCAGAAGGTGCAGAACTACAACCCTCATCCTTCTGATAGCTGGACTGCTGGGAGTTGTAGTTTTGCAGCAGTTTGGAGATATTAGGTGACCCCCTACACTCAGACTACACACTATTCCCTAAATAAGGTGACAGGGACCCTCTGACCCCGATATTTGTCCCATAGGAGAGGTGATGTGTGTCCTGAAGGTGGATAACAAACCGGTCACTCACACTAACTGGGGCCCCGTCCACAACCAGTGCTGGGACCAGAGATTCACCATCGAGCTGGAGCGGGTAAGTCCGAGGGGTCCGCCATAACATTAATACCACCGGCCGGGGAAGAGAAAGATATGGATCGTCTGGGGGGAGGGGGAGTGGGAAGGGGGGGCTTTATATTGGGGAGAAGTGAAGAGTCCATTGTTAATGTGTAAGAAGCAGGAAAAATGAGCAAATGTGACAGACTAAGAGAAGAGAGGGTCTTGCGGGATGTTCCCTGTATACGGAGGGTCTTGCGGGATGTTCCCAGTATACGGAGGGTCTTGTGGGGTGTTCCCTGTATACGGAGGGTCTTGCGGGATGTTCCCAGTATACGGAGGGTCTTGTGGGGTGTTCCCTGTATATGGAGGGTCTTGTGGGGTGTTCCCTGTATATGGAGGGTCTTGTGCGGTGTTCCCTGTATACGGAGGGCCTTGTGGGATGTTCCCTGTATACGGAGGGTCTTGTGGGGTGTTCTCTGTATACGGAGGGTCTTGTGGGGTGTTCTCTGTATATGGAGGGTCTTGTGGGGTGTTCCCTGTATATGGAGGGTCTTGCGGGATGTTCCCTGTATACGGAGGGTCTTGGCGGGATGTTCCCAGTATACGGAGGGTCTTGTGGGGTGTTCCCTGTATACGGAGGGTCTTGCGGGATGTTCCCAGTATACGGAGGGTCTTGTGGGGTGTTCCCTGTATATGGAGGGTCTTGTGGGGTGTTCCCTGTATATGGAGGGTCTTGTGGGGTGTTCCCTGTATATGGAGGGTCTTGTGGGGTGTTCCCTGTATATGGAGAGTCGTGTGGGGTGTTTCCCTGTATACGGAGGGTCTTGTGGGGTGTTCCCTGTATATGGAGGGTCTTGTGGGGTGTTTTCTGTATACGGAGGGTCTTGTGGGATGTTCTCTGTATACGGAGGGTCTTTTGGGGTGTTCCCTGTATACGGAGGGTCTTGTGGGGTGTTCTCTGTATACGGAGGGTCTTGTGGGGTGTTCCCTGTATACGGAGGGTCTTGTGGGGTGTTCTCTGTATACGGAGGGTCTTGTGGAGTGTTCCCTGTATACGGAGGGTCTTGTGGGGTGTTCTCTGTATACGGAGGGTCTTGTGGGGTGTTCTCTGTATACGGAGGGTCTTGCGGGGTGTTCTCTGTATACGGAGGGTCTTGCGGGGTGTTCTCTGTATACGGAGGGTCTTGTGGGATGTTCTCTGTATACGGAGGGTCTTGTGGAGTGTTCCCTGTATACGGAGGGTCTTGTGGGGTGTTCTCTGTATACGGAGGGTCTTGTGGGGTGTTCTCTGTATACGGAGGGTCTTGCGGGGTGTTCTCTGTATACGGAGGGTCTTGCGGGGTGTTCTCTGTATACGGAGGGTCTTGCGGGGTGTTCTCTGTATACGGAGGGTCTTGCGGGGTGTTCTCTGTATACGGAGGGTCTTGCGGGGTGTTCTCTGTATACGGAGGGTCTTGCGGGGTGTTCTCTGTATACGGAGGGTCTTGTGGGGTGTTCTCTGTATACGGAGGGTCTTGCGGGGTGTTCTCTGTATACGGAGGGTCTTGCGGGGTGTTCTCTGTATACGGAGGGTCTTGTGGGGTGTTCTCTGTATACGGAGGGTCTTGTGGGGTGTTCCCTGTATACGGAGGGTCTTGTGGGGTGTTCTCTGTATACGGAGTGTCTTGTGGGGTGTTCTCTGTATACGGAGGGTCTTGTGGGGTGTTCTCTGTATACGGAGGGTCTTGTGGGGTGTTCCCTGTATACGGAGGGTCTTGTGGGGTGTTCCCTGTATACGGAGGGTCTTGTGGGGTGTTCCCTGTATACGGAGGGTCTTGTGGGGTGTTCCCTGTATACGGAGGGTCTTGTGGGGTGTTCCCTGTATACGGAGGGTCTTGTGGGGTGTTCCCTGTATACGGAGGGTCTTGTGGGGTGTTCCCTGTATACGGAGGGTCTTGTGGGGTGTTCCCTGTATACGGAGGGTCTTGTGGGGTGTTCCCTGTATACATAGGGTCTTGCGGGGTGTTCCCTGTATACGGAGGGTCTTGCGGGGTGTTCCCTGTATACGGAGGGTCTTGTGGGGTGTTCCCTGTATACGGCGGGTCTTGTGGGGTGTTCCCTGTATACGGAGGGTCTTGTGGGGTGTTCCCTGTATACGGAGGGTCTTGTGGGGTGTTCCCTGTATACGGAGGGTCTTGTGGGGTGTTCCCTGTATACATAGGGTCTTGCGGGGTGTTCCCTGTATACGGAGGGTCTTGTGGGGTGTTCCCTGTATACGGAGGGTCTTGTGGGGTGTTCCCTGTATACGGCGGTCTTGTGGGGTGTTCCCTGTATACGGAGGGTCTTGTGGGGTGTTCCCGGTATACGGAGGGTCTTGTGGGGTGTTCCCGGTATACGGAGGGTCTTGTGGGGTGTCCCTGTATACGGAGGGTCTTGTGGGGAGTCCCTGTATACGGAGGGTCTTGTGGGGTGTTCTCTGTATACGGAGGGTCTTCTGGGGTGTTCTCTGTATACGGAGGGTCTTGTGGGGTGTTCTTTGTATACGGAGGGTCTTGTGGGGTGTTCTCTGTATACGGAGGGTCTTGTAGGGTGTTCCCTGTATACGGAGGGTCTTGTTGGGTGTTCCCTGTATACGGAGGGTCTTGTGGGGTGTTCCCTGTATACGGAGGGTCTTGTGGGGTGTTCCCGGTATACGGAGGGTCTTGTGGGGTGTTCCCGGTATACGGAGGGTCTTGTGCGGTGTTCTCTGTATACGGAGGGTCTTGTGGGGTGTTCCCTGTATACGGAGGGTCTTGTGGGGTGTTCCCTGTATACGGAGGGTCTTGTGGGGTGTTCCCTGTATACGGAGGGTCTTGTGGGGTGTTCCCTGTATACGGAGGGTCTTGTGGGGTGTTCCCTGTATACGGAGGGTCTTGTGGGGTGTTCCCTGTATACGGAGGGTCTTGTGGGGTGTTCCCTGTATACGGAGGGTCTTGTGGGGTGTTCCCTGTATACGGAGGGTCTTGTGGGGTGTTCTCTGTATACGGAGGGTCTTGTGCGGTGTTCCCTGTATACGGAGGGTCTTGTGCGGTGTTCTCTGTATACGGAGGGTCTTGTGGTGTGTTCCCTGTATACGGAGGGTCTTGTGGGGTGTTCTCTGTATACGGAGGGTCTTGTGGTGTGTTCCCTGTGTGCGGAGGGTCTTGTGGGGTGTTCCCTGCGTGCGGAGGGTCTTGTGGGGTGTCCCCTGCGTGCGGAGGCTCTTGTGGGGTGTCCCTGCGTGCGGAGGCTCTTGTGGGGTGTCCCCTGCGTGCGGAGGCTCTTGTGGGGTGTCCCCTGCGTGCGGAGGCTCTTGTGGGGTGTCCCCTGCGTGCGGAGGCTCTTGTGGGGTGTCCCCTGCGTGCGGAGGCTCTTGTGGGGTGTCCCCTGCGTGCGGAGGCTCTTGTGGGGTGTCCCTGTAGACGGAGGGTCTTAATCTTCTTGATCATCTTTGTGGTGATCCCGGGGGGGCCGCACTGAGGGACGTCCAGGACTCGTCTTGGCTCCAGGACCCCTGTAGGCATCTTGTGGGTCAGATCTGTGATGGAGGCGTGGTGGGGGGGGGGCATCTGTACCGGGGGGTCTCGAGTTCTGACTGTCGTGTATCTTTTTCTCCCGCAGTCCAGGGAGTTGCAGTTGTCCATACATTGGCGAGACTGGCGGGAGCTGTGCGCCATCCGCTTCATCCGTCTGGAGGACTTCTTGGACAATGAGCGTCACGGGCTGTGTCTGCAGCTGGAGCCGCAGGGGATGCTGTTTGCGGAGGTATCTACACCATAGGGTCTAACAAGGTACAATCCAGGGGGGGCTCTCTGCTCACAGGGGTCCGCGTCTCGCATCCACCACCATCGGTGATGACTGTCGGGTAACCGGTATACCAGTTTCCATGGGTGCAGTATGACCCCGTCACTGCCCCGTCCTGCTGTAATGTCGGCCTTGTCTGTCGCCTTCTAGACGTTGTGCGGTCAGTTATTCCCGTTTTACGTTTCAGGTCATGTTCTGTAACCCTGTGATCGAGAGAAGAGGCAAAGTACAAAGGCAAAAGCGCATATTCCCGAAACAGAAAGGCAAGTGTCCTCCCACCGGGGTAGGTTATAAATGAATGATCATGGGGGGTTCTGACCGCTGGGTCCTGTACTGGGCATGTGCACCCGCAGTGAATGGGCAGCATCTGCACATGCTCAGTACCTCTTCATATACACCGGGTATTGGACCCCAGCACAGTGAGGGTGAGGAGCTTATACCATGGATACATTGTGTATATGACGGCCCCTTTACTCATTCCTTCTGCCCCTCTTTAGGGAAGGATTTCCTCCGGGCCACTCAAATGAACATCAATTTTGCCACGTGGGGCCGACTGATGATGAGCATCCTGCCCCGTGTGGCACCATGACCACGCTCAGCCCCCCGCTCCCCAGCACGGCGGATACCCAGGCTTGTTCTGCAGACAGGTGAGTCCTTAGTAGAGATGGGCGGGCCCTACCATCCGCGGGGGCTCGGGAGGCGTAACGGCAGTTGGTCTCCCATTGACTTCCATGTCCGAGTGTCCCAACTGACGTTACGAGTCCCGGGCACCTGAGCATGGCAGTGCCCGCTCATCACTAGTGCCATGGTATGCTGGGAGTTGTAGTCCTCTTTAGTGAGCAGTGTTGTCTGATTTCCCTCTGCCATGTTGTGGGCACTGGTGGCACAATGTGGCGGCCCCTCGCCAGCTGCTCGTATTTCACTCTTTGTCTTGTCTTCTTGCAGTTCTTTCCCCATAAAGAAATTGACCTTCCATGACGACCCTTCAGTGAAGCCTCCACCCAAACCTCCCCGGATTTACCTTCCCCCAGAGATGGAAAAAGAAGTGACGCCTGCGGACTCGTGCAGGGGCCCCGGAAAGGTGCGGACCCAAATCCTCAGCGGGCGCCTGTACAGCGGGGATATAATATCTATGTGATGGGTGGATGAGTCCTATAATCGTTACTTCACCAGTCGTAAGGACGGCAGATGACCTCCGATGCCCCCGTATAGCGCCACCCGCAGGGCATTAAACCCCGTTATTTGGAGACGTCCTTAGATTTTTAGGCAAAGTCATCGGGCGCTCTGTGGTCCTCGTCCCTTCATTTTGGGTTCTGGCAGTAGTCCAGGTTGTAAGCTTGTACCCCCCTCCCCCCCACCACACTGTAATGTCTACTCATGACATGGCAGGAAATGGTTCATCTGGACGTCGTCCTTTATGTCGTCACTTTTATTTAATTGTCGCCTTTTTTCTGTTTTAGTCTATGAAGCGCATCCACTCCGAAGACAGCGGCATTCAGAGCGCTGCCGAGCCCCAGAAACTTCTCAGGTTATTATAACGTCTATAGGAGGCTATGTGAGGACACATGCTGTATATAGGAGGCTGTGTGGGGGCTCATACTGTATATAGGAGGCTGTGTGGGGGCTCATACTGTATATAGGAGGCTGTGTGGGGGCTCATACTGTATATAGGAGGCTGTGTGGGGGCTCATACTGTATATAGGAGGCTGTGTGGGGGCTCATACTGTATATAGGAGGCTGTGTGGGGGCTCTTACTGTATATAGGAGGCTGTGTGGGGGCTCTTACTGTATATAGGAGGCTGTGTGGGGGCTCTTACTGTATATAGGAGGCTGTGTGGGGGCTCTTACTGTATATAGGAGGCTGTGTGGGGGCTCATACTGTATATAGGAGGCTGTGTGGGGGCTCTTACTGTATATAGGAGGCTGTGTGGGGGCTCTTACTGTATTCCGAAGACAGCGGCATTCAGAGCGCTGCCGAGCCCAGAAACTTCTCAGGTTATTATAACGTCTATAGGAGGCTATGTGAGGACACATGCTGTATATAGGAGGCTGTGTGGGGGCTCATACTGTATATAGGAGGCTGTGTGGGGGCTCTTACTGTATATAGGAGGCTGTGTGGGGGCTCTGACTGTATATAGGAGGCTGTGTGGGGGCTCTGACTGTATATAGGAGGCTGTGTGGGGGCTCTGACTGTATATAGGAGGCTGTGTGGGGGCTCTGACTGTATATAGGAGGCTGTGTGGGGGCTCTGACTGTATATAGGAGGCTGTGTGGGGGCTCATGCTTTATTCGGAGGCTGTGTGGGCTTATACTGTATATAGGAGGCCATATGGGAGCTCATGCTGTATATATGGAGACTCATAGTATGTATAGGGAGGCTCTGTGGGGGCTCATAATGTATATAGGGGGCTCATACTGTATTGGGTGGGCTCTGTGTGGGGGCTCATACTGTGTATATATGGAGGTCTTGTGGGGGCTCATACTGTATATATGGAGGCCTTGTGGGGGCTCATACTGTATATAGGGGGGCACTGTGGGGGCTCATGCTCTATATAGGCAGGCTCTGTAGGGGCTCATACTGTATATTGGGTTGGCTCATGCTGTATATGGAGGCTATGTGGGGCTCATGCTGTATATAGGGGGTTCTGTGGGGGCTCACCCTGTATATAGGGGGGCTCTCCCTGTATATAGGGGGGCTCTGTGGGCGTGCATACTGGATATAGGAGGCTATGTGGGGCTCACGCTGTATATAGGGGGCTCTGTGGGAGCTCATGCTGTATATAGAAGGCTATGTGGGGCTCACGCTGTATATAGGGGGGCTCTGTGGGTGCTCATGCTGTATATAGCTGAGCGCTTCTTCTTCCTATAGAGATTTGATCATTTTGGAGTGTCACTAATGAAACTCCTCACGTTTTCCTATTGCTGGTCAGTGTTTTCGTGAAGGTGCAGTAGAGTCGGGTGTTCTCTGCCCGGGGGGCGGGAAGGTCGGGGGGTGCAGATTATTGTTTGTGCTTTGGACGTGGACGTTGCTTCTCTTTGTATCTTCCAGGACCAGGGCGCTCCAGATGGAGGACTTCTCCTGTGTTTCTGTGCTGGGCCGGGGGCATTTTGGCAAGGTGAGTGTGGGGGATACTGTCTGCTTTTTCTTTATACAGCGCCCCCCTCTGTCTGTGGGTTGTATCTGGTACTGCAGCTCCACTTTGTAGATGGCGCAGAGGATCTGCGCCGCACATTTACCGCAACGTTTTCTATTTAAATATTTTCATGGAAAGAGAAACAAACAACCACAGGAAACGTAGAACAAAACAATGGGAGAAACGGGCGGAAGGAGGAAGGAAAAGGAGGGAAGAGAATGGGAGGGATACGGGGAAATAAAATGAATTATTAAGAACTTAAACCGAACACCAAGATAATGTTATTATTCATCTTATAAAATGTTTCTAATCTCTATATCCGGGTATCTGTATTTATGGAAGAGGCTTTTGTGATAGGACACAGTGGATCCAAAAGTGACCATTTTCTCATAGTATTTAATGTTATAAAGGGCGTCCGTTTTATAATCCAAAAAAAGGTTACTGGGACGGCACAATGGCGGTGGAGCGGAGTCAGCAGTGACACTAGTGAGGCGAGTGGAGGGGATGGCGTGGTGGCACGAGGCAAGTGCTATTGATCTCCCGGCTGTGGACGCCATGGACTACAAGAAAATGGCTGCAGAGGCGGCACATGCGCACATTGATGCCTCTGAGAACAGGGATCTTAATCTGCGTAAGTGCCGCCTCTGCAGCAATTTTGTTGAAGTCCATCGTATTGGAAGCGGCGCATGCGCAGATTGAGATTTTTGTTTTCCAAGATTTCAGTGTGCCCGTGCGCCGCTTCCAGAGCGATGACTCCAAGGTAACGGCTGCGGAGGCAGCGCACGCGCATATTGCGATCTTGGAGAATAGAGATCTTAATCTGCACATGCATTGTTTCTAAATCGATGGACTTTAAGAAAATGGCTGCGCAGGCGACCCCACATGCAGATTGAGATCCCTGTTCTTCGTGACATCAGTGTGCGCATGCGCCGCCTCAGCAGCCATATTCCTGAAGTCCATCACATTGGAAGCAGTCCATG
Source organism: Allobates femoralis (assembly GCA_033576535.1). Classification (NCBI taxonomy): domain Eukaryota; kingdom Metazoa; phylum Chordata; class Amphibia; order Anura; family Aromobatidae; genus Allobates; species Allobates femoralis. Next base: position 11,818,471 of record JARQOC010000008.1, read on the forward strand.
CGCAGACTGAGATACCTGCTCTCCGAGACATTAATGTGCACATGCGCCTCCTCTGCAGCCATATTCCTGAAGCCCATCCCATTAGAAGCGGCGCATGTGTAGATCCCTTTTCTCCAAATCGATGGACTTCCAAGACAATGACCGTGTCGGCGGTGCATGCACAGATTAATATCTCAGCTCTACACGATCTCAGTGTGCGCGTGCGCCACCTCTGCAGCCATATTCCTGAAGCCCATCCCATTAGAAGCGGCACATGTGTAGATCCCTGTGCTCCAAGACGCCACTTCCAAATCGATGGACTTCCAAGACAATGGCCGTGTCGGCGGTGCATGCACAGATTAGTATCTCAGCTCTACACGATCTCAGTGTGCGCGTGCGCCACCTCTGCAGCCATATTCCTGAAGCCCATCCCATTAGAAGCGGCGCATGTGTAGATCCCTGTGCTCCAAGACGCCACTTCCAAATCGATGGACTTCCAAGACAATGGCCGTGTCTGTGGTGCATGCACAGATTAGTATCTCAGCTCTACACAATCTCAGTCTGCGCATGCGCCATCTCTGCAGCCATTTTCCTGAAGCCCATTGTGTCCACTGCCCTGGAGATCTATGGTGCCGCATCGCACCACTGTAACCCCCGTCCTCTCAGCCTCGGGCCCTTGGCATCGCCTCACTTGTGCCACCACCATCTCCCTGATCTAATGTTTCACATTTTGGAGGAGTTGCTGGGACTTTCACCTTGTTGGATCCTCTCCTATGTATTGTCTCCCTATTGTGGAGTGAGATGTAAGGACTTTCTTTCTCTTCATCCTTTAGTGTTGTCTCTGCAGTATCACATATCTGAGCGCTCGGAGCCTGGGGGTGAGGGGGGGGTCAGTGTCATCGTTCACTCTGTGATTTGTTTATGTAAAGGAGCCGCGCAGTAATCAGCACCAGGTCTTTTGTGTGTGAAATGATGGATATTTGCATTTTGGGTCACAGTAATGATCCGGTGACTTTCCCTGGAACCGTAGATAAAGGGCAACTCCACCCAGAGCCTTTCACTTGTCCTCCGTTATCCGTCCTCTCCCGCGAGGTCGCGTGAAATTGGATGAAGTCCTGACGCCGCCGTCCTTCCATCTGATGGTGGGAACGGTTGGTGCCGGGCGTCTGTCACTAATGGTGGACGCTTGTCTCGTTGGCTCCATGTTTTCGTAGGTTCTGCTGGTGGAACATAAGAAGACGGGGAAGCTGTGCGCCATCAAAGCCCTGAAGAAGCGAGAGATCGTGAGCAGAGATGAGTTTGAAAGGTGAACGCCGGCCGCCGCCGTGCAGCAGAAGGATCGGACGCCAAAATACAACATGGCTGATCCTGGTCAGCCCAGACGTGACCCATCGGGGGAATCAGGAGGCCTCCACATGTATTTGATGGTCGGCCGATCCAGACAAAATCTGCAGACTCTCATATGGTGGCATTGCTCTGACTAACAATGACCCTCAATGACACATCCCTGCTTCATGTGTGGTGACGTGCAGGGTGGTGATGTGTAAAGCGACGTGTGCTGTGCACATCTGTGACGTGCGGGGTGATATATCCTATGCCCAGTGGTGACGTGCGGGGTGATATATCCTATGCCCAGTGGTGACGTGCGGGGTGATATATCCTATGCCCAGTGGTGACGTGCGGGGTGATATATCCTATGCCCAGTGGTGACGTGCGGGGTGATATATCCTATGCCCAATGGTTATATGCGGGGCGGCAACATGCAGGGCAACATGTTTTGTACCCGGTAGTGACGTGTGGGGCAACGCGTCCTGTGCCTGGTGGTGACGTGTCGGGCAACGGTGACGTGTGCTATACCCGGTGGTGATGTGCAGGGCGGCAACATGTGGGGGGACGTGTCCTACGCCTGGCAGCAATGTGCAGGGCAACGTGTCCTGTGCCCAGCTGTGACGTGTGGGGTGACGTATCCTATGCCCAGTGGTGATGTGCGGGGCGGCAACATACAGGGCAACGTGTCCTGTACCTGGTAGTGACATGTGGGGCATCGCGTCCTCTGCCTGGTGGTGACGTGTCGGGCGACGGTGATGTGTGCTATACCCGGTGGTGATATGTGGGGCGGCAACATGTTGGGGGACGTGTCCTGTGCCTGGCAGCAATGTGAAGGGCAACGTGTCCTGTGCCCAGCTGTGACGTGTGAGGCAACGTGTCCTATGCGCCCATTGGTGATTTGCGGAGGGGCAACGTGCAGGGGGACATGCCCTGTGCCCGGCGGCAACATGTTGGGCGACTTGTCCTGTGCCCATTGGTGATGTGCGGGGGGACGTTTGCTGTGCCCGGTGGTGACGTGTGGGCGACATGTCCTATACCCGCTGGTGATGTGTGGGATGGCGTTTCCTATGCCTGGTGGTGACGTGTGGAGTGATGTGTCCTGTGCTGGTACATGTGGTGATGTGCCTGGTGGTGATGCCTGTGTGGATGACGTCCATCACCTTGACCCTCACCATTTCTGTGCCCTCTTCCATCCAGTCTGCAGTGTGAGAAGCGGATCTTTGAGGTGGTGAATTCGTCCGGACACCCGTTCTTGGTGAACCTGTTTGGCTGCTTCCAGACCTCAGCACACGCGTGTTTTGTCATGGAGTACATGCCAGGCGGAGACCTGATGATGCACATTCATGCCAACGTCTTCTCCCAGCCGGCAGCACGGTAGATGGGTGCACGGGGTGTTCTCTAGCCGCCATGTCCCATTATCTCTCACTAACGTCCTCTCATCTTGCAGGTTTTACTCCGCCTGCGTCGTCCTCGGCCTCCAGTTCCTGCACCAGAAAAAGATCATTTACAGGTATGATCGGTGGCAGAATCTGCGTCATGTCTGTCTGAGGGTCTGTCCGGGCTGGGGTCCATGCTGTCTGTCCGGGCCGGAGTCCATACTGTTCACCCCTCTTCTATAGAGTCACCAGATCAGGCTGCATGACCTCGTATGTCCCGTCGGCAGAGTATACCCGGCTACAATGCGTTGTGGGGGATGTAGTCTTCATACTCAGCATTTCCCACAGTGCATTGCAGTAAAGTGCAGGACTTATGGCTTTCCGGCCGGTTCAGTGTGACGAAACGTCTCCCCTTCTGCTTCCAATTCAGAGACCTGAAGCTGGACAATATACTGATGGATGCCGGCGGCTTTGTGAAGATTGCAGACTTCGGGCTGTGTAAAGAAGGTGAGGTCGGCCCTGTGTACATGGATGCTCAGTTGAGTGGAGCGTGCACTTGTTTTTCATAGGGAGCGGGTGTATGCCGCTGTCTGACCCAACTGTATTCATCATTGAAATTCATCATGCCCCATTTAGGGAGAGTGAAGACCCCCAAACACTGACGTTCTGTCTGACACCTTCTTTTTCTTGCTTTGTGTGTCAGGTATGGGATATGGCGACCGGACCAGCACCTTCTGCGGCACGCCGGAGTTCCTGGCCCCCGAGGTTCTGACGGACACGTCGTACACGTATGCCGTGGACTGGTGGGGGCTGGGCGTGCTGATCTACGAGATGCTGGTAGGAGAGGTGAGGAGACCGGATCCGTCCAGCATGGCGGCACCTATAGCGGGGTGACTGCAAATAATGTAATAGCGAGACGCCAACCCAACGCACAGCTGACCTCCCCGCTATATTCTCACCGGTTGGTTGTTGTGTCTTGGGTCCTCCAGTTGAGATTTGCCCCCTTCGATACCCCCTGGTGAGATCTGAGCCTCGTTCTAACGCCTCCCTGTCTTTCCACATCCTATGGTTCCTGCGTTTCGTCATCCAGTGCCCGTTCCCCGGTGACGATGAGGAGGAGGTGTTCGACAGCATCGTGAATGAAGAAGTGCGATACCCCCGCTTCCTGGCCACCGAGGCCATCAGCGTTATCAGGAAGGTAGGGGAAAGATGGCGGCGAGTATCCCGTCTTGTAGGGGGTCGGCCGGGCATGATCACACCCCTGATCTGACATGGGGCATGTGATAGTGGGGGGACACTGTACTGTATGGCGGCAGGAGGGGGGCAGTGTACTGTATGGCGGCGGGGGGGGCAGTGTACCTTATGGCGGCGGGGGTGACGTTACTGCATGGTTTGGGAGGACACACTATACCGTATGCTGGGGGGCAAGCTACTTTATGGTGCGGGAGGAAGGGGTCACACACTGCAATATACTGTATGGTGGGGGGGAACGCTATACTGTACTGTATGGTGGGGAGCAGTGTACCGTATGGCAGGGGGGATTACACTGTACAATATGGTGGGGGGAGAAATGCTATACTGTACTGTATGATGGGAGGGGCAGTGTACCGTATGGCAGGGAGACGCTACTCTATGGTGGCGGGGGGATTACACTGTACAATATGGTGGGGGGAGAAGCGCTATACTGTACTGTATGGTGGGAGGGCAGTGTACTGTATGGCAAGGAGACACTACTGTATGGTGGTGGGGGGACACAGTATTGTAGAGTAGCCTGGACCCATCAGCTACGGAATGACGGTTGCAGGGGTGGAGACGGGACCTGGTAATGATCAGACTCCACAGCAGCACAGAGTATTTGCAGATATTATGACACTGGGGCTCTTTAGGCAGTAAGTTCTGTCCTTTACGCAGATGTTGTGATATTTTTTTTCCCCTTTTTATCTTCATTTTTTGGCTATTTAGCTACTCCGTAAAAATCCGGAGCGCCGCCTGGGGGCCGGAGTCGGAGATGCCGAAGAGATAAAATCGCAACCGTTCTACCAGGTAAAATGCGTCATAGAGTCCTCATCAGTGACCCCACTGTCAGCCACAGAGAACAAGAGCAGACCCCATAGTTTTGACTTTATCTCCTTCATTACTGACCCGTCTGTTTGCCCCGTACAGGAGATAGATTGGGCAGCTTTATTCTCCCGCCGGCTGCAGCCGCCCTTCGTTCCGGCCCTAAATGACGCCTTCGACGTCCGAAACTTTGATGAAGAGTTCACGGGGCAGAGACCTGTGCTGTCCCCGTCCGATGACCCCCGACCCCTGACCGCCGCCGACCACGGACTCTTCCAGGACTTTGACTTTGTTTCCGACCACCTTCTCGGGGAGCAGAAGCTGTGACGCCGATCTCCGACCGGATCCTAATCTGATCCTCGCGCCAAAGGGTCGTTCTAGATTCCTGCACGTCCGGAGGATCAGGGGGCGGCCGTGATGTCCGGAGGATCAGGGGGCGGCCGTGATGTCCGGAGGATCAGGGGGCGGCCGTGATGTCCGGAGGATCGGGGGGCGGCCGTGATGTCCGGAGGATCGGGGGGCGGCCGTGATGTCCGGAGGATTGGGGGGGCGGCCGTGATGTCTGGGGGATCGGGGGGCGGCCATGATGTCTGGGAGGAGAAATCATTTCCATCGCCGCAAATGAAGGAAAAACGTCCGGATTAGTCCTGCTTTGGGGGTGGGGGGGGGATGCCGTGATGGCGTCACATGTATCATAGTAATATATAGAGCGCTATCGTTTGTTTTTATTTTTCGGTGACCTCATAATAAGGCGCATGGCCCTTTAAGACACAAGGACTTTTATATATATATGAAGGATTATTGAGCGATGTGTCTGGGGGGTCTGTGCCGCCTATGCACTAATAAACCTGAGCTGTGATCAGCGTCTGCCGGACCCTTGTGTTGGGGGGGGGGGAATATATCGGAGGACCTCCATAGGTCACAATAATCGGGGTCTGTGGTCACCTCCATTCAGATGGAGAGGGGTGAAAGATGATTTTTGGTGATCTCAAAGGTCAAACTGACCTTGGATGTAATTGTTCGCCTTTATCCCCTTCACTATATATCGTATATTTACATATGTTGATCCTGCATCTTTCCCTGCAGATGATGGCCGCCTAATCAGCCATCATCTGCCCCGCAGCTATTAAGCATTTAAATCCCGCTGTCAATCATTTAATGTTCCGGCGGGGTGTGCCTCATTCCCCGCTCCTATCGGTCCACCTGTGACATCATTGGGGGGGGCCCCAATGGGTTGTCCAGAAGCTGATAATCCTGCGTCTGTCCCTGACGATCCTCCCGTGAACCCTGCGAGCGACATTCATAGGACACGATGGTTTCTGTCATACATTACAGTGCTGTGCACCGCTCTGCACGACACAAGTGATCAGATGATCACAACTACACGTCTCCTGGCACAAATAGTACAAAAAGAAATGTTTAGAAATATAGAACAACACCAAAGTGTAAATCACCCCCCTTTTGCCCCATTGAAAATAATATAAACGATTTGATATCACGGTGAGCAGAAATATCAACATTTAAAATCAATTTAGCAAATCTGAAACAAACCTGGATTTGCACGCTCTTTTTTCTTTTTTTGCACTTGGGTTTTTTTTCCTCCCAAATTGGAAAAACAATTAGACGCGGTGACAGTAACCCTTCCTGTGCTGGAGGAGGACTGTGTGTCCCGGCGCAGAGGTACCACATTGCTGATATTAAAGTTTTTATTAAATTGACAACTTTAAAAAAAACTGGAAGTAGAAATATAACAAAAAAAATCAGTGCAATTCTCCGGCCAGCGACATATACAGGACAGACGGGTGGTCCGAGACAAGACAGGGGCGGGGGTCCGGCCGTACTGTGTCCGTCCTATTATCCTGCATGGAGGAGATGACGCGGCCCCTGATCCGGGGATCTACCATCAGACAATGACCCTCGGTGATAACGAGACCTGGATCAACCTCTGGATACCAAAATACAACAAGTCTCTTCAGGTTCCCTCCATTCATTTTGTACCAGAGTCACCCTCATTTTATCTGAACCCCTTTTTCTCCTCTTTGATGCATCGGCCTCTATAATCAGTGCCGCCATCCTCGTCCTTTCTGTCCAGTGATGTTGTTTGGACGGTCAGACATGACCTCACAGGCACCAGGGTCCAGGCCCCCACGCCCATAGTTATCTGATGTGACCTCACAGGAGCCGGGGTCCAGGTCCCCCATAAGGGCCCGTCACACAGGGACATATCGCCGGCGATGTTGCCGGCAACTGAGGGGCGTGGCCAAGTTGCGGCGACATCGCCGGAGAGTTGCCTCGTGTGACAGGGCGATAATCAGGCGAAGAATCGCCTGAGTAACATCGCCAGGTTTCCCAACAATGTTGGGAAACCTGGCAATGTTGCTCAGGCAATCATGCCTGATCGCCCTGTGTAACGCGGCAACCTCCAATGTTGCGGGCGATTCCGCCTATCTACAACATTGCGAGTTATCGCTCACTGGGTTGCCGGGCAACCCAGCGAGCGATAGCCGCGGCAACTAGCCGGCGACATCGCCGGTAAGTTGCTCAGTGTGACATCTCGCCGGCGATGTTGTCAGGGATGCGCGCTCCCGCGATCGCCGACAACATCGCCGGCGATATGTCCCTGTGTGACGGTACCTATAGTGATCGGATGTGACCTCACAGGAGCTGGGGTCCAGCCCCCCCATAGTGATCTGATGTGACCTCACAGGAGCCGGGGTCCAGATGTGTCCTCGCTTTGCCCCCCTCACACTGTGTGCATAGCGTCTCTGAAATACACCCCCTCCCACACCACGCTCCCCCACGTACAGAAGAAGCCCCACAGGTTTCGGACGAGGCCCCGGTCGAAGGGGTTGTTGTCAGCGTCGCGCTGCTTCAGGTAGGCGATGCGGTGATGGGACATGAACTCCCAGGTGGTGACATTACAGGAGATCAAGTACAAGTGGATCACGAGCAGCAGCCCGACCACCACCGAGACGATCCCGACCACAGCGAAGGCCGCCAGTAAGAAGACATTGGTGCGGAGCCACTCGCTCCAGATTCCTGCCGAGCGGAATCCGGACCTGGGGGAAGAAACCACAGATTATTCCATCACCTGAAATACTACAACACCTGAGGAATCCTCTACGTCACTGTGGATTCCATCACTGAACTCTACGTTATATTTTATAATCCAAATAGATCCAAAAATCTGCGACAATTAACCCCCAGAGGACGAAGCTCCACTGCAGAGAAAGTCACGAGACGACGTGCAATACCAACAGCGGCCACTAGAGGGAGCTCTGACTACACAGAGTTTAAAGGGAACCTGTCACATGGAAACATGTGACTTATCTGCAGGTTAGTAGCGTTCTGAGTGTGCCCACTGCCTGACAGCCCCTCAGTATTGGAGAAAGCTGTCAGTCAGTGCTGAGGGATCGGTTACAGCCGGCGCTCCCCATAAACAGAGCGGTGACTGAAACCAGAACGCTGCAGGGAGCATTAATGTTCCTTTCCTCCCGGCAGCGAGGCTCAATGTCCAGGCCCCGGGCAGGTTCACAACCCTACTAACCTAGCTACTATGTTCCCCATACCTGCAGATAAGTCACATCTTTCCATCTTTAAACTCAGTGTATAGCGCTCCCTCTAGTGCCCCCTGTATGTATTCAGTATATTATCTTCCAAATGTGCAGACGATTGGGCAGGATTCACTTTAAAGATGTTTATTGTACTTTAAAAAAAAACTATAAATGTTATAAGAAAGGATAACATGAGAAATTCTAAAAAAAAAAAAAACTCCATCCTGTATTATACTCCAGAGCTGCACTCACTATTCTGCTGGTGCAGTCACTGTGTACATACATTACATTACTGATCCTGAGTTACCTCCTGTATTATACTCCAGAGCTGCACTCACTATTCTGCTGGTGCTGTCACTGTGTACATACATTACTGATCCTGAGTTACCTCCTGTATTATACTGCAGAGCTGCACTCACTATTCTGCTGGTGCAGTCACTGTGTACATACATTACATTACTGATCCTGAGTTACCTCCTGTATTATACTCCAGAGCTGCACTCACTATTCTGCTGGTGCAGTCACTGTGTACATACATTACATTACTGATCCTGAGTTACCTCCTGTATTATACTCCAGAGCTGCACTCACTATTCTGCTGGTGCAGTCACTGTGTACATACATTACATTACTGATCCTGAGTTACCTCCTGTATTATACTCCAGAGCTGCACTCACTATTCTGCTGGTGCAGTCACTGTGTACATACATTACATTACTGATCCTGAGTTACCTCCTGTATTATACTCCAGAGCTGCACTCACTATTCTGCTGGTGCAGTCACTGTGTACATACATTACATTACTGATCCTGAGTTACCTCCTGTATTATACTCCAGAGCTGCACTCACTATTCTGCTGGTGCAGTCACTGTGTACATACATTACATTACTGATCCTGAGTTACCTCCTGTATTATACTCCAGAGCTGCACTCACTATTCTGCTGGTGCAGTCACTGTGTACATACATTACATTACTGATCCTGAGTTACCTCCTGTATTATACTCCAGAGCTGCACTCACTATTCTGCTGGTGCAGTCACTGTGTACATACATTACAATACTGATCCTGAGTTCCCTCCTGTATTATCCTCCAGAGCTGCACTCACTATTCTGCTGGTGCAGTCACTGTGTACATACATTACATTAATGATCCTGAGTTACCTCCAGTATTATACTCCAGAGCTGCACTCAGTATTCTGCTGGTGCAGTCACTGTGTACATACATTACATTACTGATCCTGAGTTACCTCCTGTATTATACTCCAGAGCTGCACTCACTATTCTGCTGGTGCAGTCACTGTGTACATACATTACATTACTGATCCTGAGTTACCTCCTGTATTATACTCCAGAGCTGCACTCACTATTCTGCTGGTGCAGTCACTGTGTACATACATTACATTACTGATCCTGAGATACCTCCTGTATTATACTCCAGAGCTACGCTCAGTATTCTCCTACCATGTGATGTGGACAGCCCAGAGTAGCACCACCAGCTGCAGAGTCAGGTACAGCATGAAGATGCGATGGTTCTTCTCCCCCACGCAGTTCTCTATCCAGGGGCAGTGATGGTCGTACCTCCGTACACAGCGCTGGCAGGATTTGCAGTGTCGAGCTCTCATTGGCTGCTGTGGGAAGAAACGAGAATAATCAGTTTATATAACCACTAGGGGGAGATCCCTGTATACAAAGATGCATAATATCCTGTCCGCAGTCACCACTAGGGGGAGCTTCCTGTATACAGAAATGCATGAGAAGATCCTGTCTACAGTCACCACTAGGGGGAGCTCCCTGTATACAGAAATGCATGATAAGATCCTGTCTGCAGTCACCACTAGGGGGAGCTCCCTGTATACAGAGATACATGATAAGATCCTGTCTGCAGCCACCACTAGGGGGAGCTCCCTGTATACGGAGATACATGATAAGATCCTGTCTGCAGCCACCACTAGGGGGAGCTCCCTGTATACGGAGATACATGATAGGATCCTGTCTACAGTCACCACTTGGGGGATCTCCCTGTATACAGAGATACATGAAAACATTCTGTCTGCAGTCACCACTAGGGGGAGCTCCCTGTATACAGAGATACATGATAACATTCTGTCTGCAGTCACCACTAGGGGGAGCTCCCTGTATACAGAGATACATGATGATTCTGACTGCAGTCACCACTAGGGGGAGCTCCCTGTACACAGAGATACATGATAAGATCCTGTCTGCAGTCACCACTAGGGGGAGCTCCCTGTATACAGAGATACATGATAAGATCCTGTCTGCAGCCACCACTAGGGGGAGCTCCCTATCCACAGTTACACAGCTGCACACATTTATATGACAGGAGCTCCCTCTAGTGGTGACGGCAGGAATTAGGGTTGCGCACCTTTAGCAGGCAGTACCCGCAGCGTCTCATCCGCACGGCCCCGGCGCTCGTCAGCTCCTGCCTGTCCTCTGCTGCCCATGGATGATACTGAGAGGAGACACATATTAGCCTATTGGGGCTCAGTTGCATTCAGCAGTTCGTACTGTATTACACATTATACCGTCTCATCACAGTCTGTGAGGACATAGCCCGGGTCCATGAGCGACACCGCGTAATACAGCGCCGTGCTGCCTCCGACCATCAACACGAACACCAGCGGTTGCAGATTAATCCGGACATCCTCCTGGGTGTAAAGATCTGGAAAATATCAGAAATCTGATCAATCCAAGGAGATCTGATATATTATATAAAAATAAAGATAAATGTAGTTCCATAAGCCGCCACCAGATGGAGCTCCTGCGCCACATCTCTCCCACCATACAATGCAGGCAGCGCTCCGGCGCCCTCTGGTGGCGGCTGCAGGAAGGTACAGTTTATTGTTTTGTTTTTCAGATAACACATAAAGCCCCCAGCTTTCCCAGGTCACGTGGGGGGGATGACGTAACTAACCGGTGTCGTGCAGGAGCAGCAGCAGGGTGACACCGCCCGTCAGCACCGAGTGCACCGTCCGGATCCCGCGTCCGGAGCCCCACAGCCTGTGAAACATGACGGCACTAAGACCCCGGAAGGTCCGGAGAAAATGCGACCAACCCGGAAGTCACTCACAGCCTGTGGAACGCGGAAGTGTGTTTCCATAGTAAGAGCAGGAGGCGAGTACTGCAGGCTGATTGGTTTGCGGCAACCGGAAGCTGTAGCGCTGGCCCAATAGCGTGTCAGGTGTAAATTCGCGTAGGGAGCGTGGACGGAAGTGACGTCAGACGCTGCCGCAGTGGCTGTCGGGAGATGTAGTCCTGTAATGGTTACTCATGAAATACATGGCCTTGTTCACATGGGGCAGATTTGATGCAGTTTCTATTGATTAAAATGTGACTTTATTAAGTATCTGAATATGTTTATGTGTCTCCTCTGCATGGAAAAGCTTTACTGTGGATGTGATGTGACCGCTCCACACAGCTCTGCTGGCGGATTGAGAGGACGGGGATGGAGCAGCCGCCCTGTGTAACAGGGGAAGGAGTCAATGGGATCTTCCCTAGAAGCCCCTGAGGAAGGTGTAGAGCCGGCGAAACACAGGTCCGGCTACACCGGTGGAGGCCTCGCTTATTATTATTATTATTATTATTATTTATTTATATAGCGCCATTAGGTTCCATGGCGCTTTACATGAGGATGAGGGAGACAAGAACAAGTACACTAAATCTAGGCGATCAGGACGTACAGGTACAGGAGGGGCAGGGACCCTGTCCACGAGGGCTCACAGTCTATGAGGGGTGGGTAAGGATACAGTAGGATGGGGGAATGTCATGTATGGGGCGTTCGCCTGGGTCTCATGGCAGGTAGTAGGCTTGACGGAACAGGTGAGTCTTCAGGTGACACTTGAAGTTACTCAGGGTAGGAGAGTGTCTGACGTGTTCGGGTAGGGAGTTCCAGAGTAAGGCAGATGCCCGGGAGAAGTCCTGGACTCGGTTGTGTGAAGAGGTGATGAGGGGGGAGCAGAGGAGGAGTTCTTGGGAGGAGCGGAGGTTGCGTGAGGGTAGGTATCGGGAGACCAGGTCGGAGATGTATGGTGGGGCCAGGTTGTGTATGGCTTTGTAGGTCATGGTTAGTGTTTTGAATTGGGATCTCTTGGAGACGGGGAGCCAGTGAAGGGCTTGGCAGAGGGGGGAGACAGGGGAGTAGCGGGAGGACATATAGATGAGTCGGGCAGCGGAGTTGAGGATAGACTGGAGAGGTGTGAGGGAGTTAGCCGGGAGGCCATTGAGAAGGAGGTTGCAGTAGTCAAGGCGGGAGATGATAAGAGCATGGATGAGTGTTTTAGCGGTGTCGTGGGTGAGGAAGGAGCGGATCCGTGAGATGTTCTTGAGCTGGAGCCGGAGGGATGTGGTGAGGGCCTCGATGTGGGGTTTGAAGGATAGGGAGGAGTCAAGGATTACCCGAGGCACTTGGCTTGGGGGACTGGGGAGAGGGCGCAGTCGTTGATGCAGATGGATAGGTTGGGAGGTGGGGTGGAATTTCTTGGGGGGAAGACTATGAATTCAGTTTTGTCCATGTTGAGTTTAAGGAAGCGAGCAGAGAAGAAGGATGAGATGGCGGAAAGGCATTGAGGGATTTTCGAGAGTAGGGAGGTGATGTCAGGGCCGGACAGGTAGATTTGGGTGTCATCGGCGTAGAGGTGGTACTGGAGGCCATGGGACTCGATGAGTTGCCCTAGGCCGAGAGTGTAAATGGAGAAAAGTAGGGGTCCCAGGACGGAACCTTGGGGGACTCCGACAGAAAGGGGGTAGGGTGAGGAGGAGGTGTGGGAGTGGGAGACGCTGAAGGTCCGATCTGCTAGGTATGAGGAGATCCAGGAGAGGGCAAGGTGGGTGATGCCAAGGGATTCCAGGATCCGGAGAAGAAGGGAGTGGTCAACCGTGTCGAAGGCGGCAGACAGGTCAAGGAGTAGCAGGATGGAGTAGTGGTGTTTGTTCTTGGCGGTCAGTAGGTCGTTGGTGACTTTGGTCAGGGCTGTTTCGGTGGAATGGAGGGGTCGAAAGCCGGACTGTAGGCGGTCGAAGTGGGAGCACGAGGAGAGGTGAGAGGACAGTTCGGAGTGGACGTGTTGTTCAAGTAGCTTAGAGGCGAATGGGAGAAGAGATATGGGGCGATAGTTAGAGACAGAGGTAGGGTCAAGTGAGGGTTTTTTTAGGATGGGCGTGATTAGGGCGTGTTTGAAGGCCGAGGGGAAGGTACCAGTGCGAAGTGAAAGGTTAAAGAGGTGGGTGAGGGCTGGGATGAAAATGGAGGTGTGGTTGGGAATGAGGTGGGATGGGAGTGGGTCGTGGGCGCTGGTGGTGAGGTGTGATTTTGACAGGAGGGAGGAAAGTTGGTCTTCAGTTATGGGGGGGAAGTGGCTGATGGAGGAGGAGGGCAGTGTAGGTGGGAAGGGGAGTTGTGGGGATAGTGGACTGAAGCTGCTTCTGATCTTGTCGATCTTCTCCTTGAAGAAGGTCGCAAAGTCTTCAGCAGAGATGAGGGGAGAAGGGGGAGGAGCAGGTGGGCGAAGTAAGGAGTTGAAAGTTTTGAAGAGCTGTTTGGGGTTGCGGGACAGAGAGGTTATAAGGGATGAGAAGAACACTTGCTTGGCTGTAGCGAGTGCCGTCTTGAAGTCAGTGATGGATTGCTTGAACAGAGCAAAGTGCTCGGGGGTGTGAGACTTTTTCCATCTCCTCTCGGCGACTCTGGACGCCCGTCTCAGGTTTTTAGTGAGGGTGGTGTGCCAGGGTTGCCTGTTAATGCGTGGAGCATGGAGAGTGAGGGGGGCGGCTAGGTCGAGAGCGTTCATTATGGTGGTGTTGTATAGGGTGGTGGCAATGTCAATGTCGTCAGCGCAGAGTAGGTCGGTGAGAGGGAGGAGTGATTCAGAGAATAAAGGAAGATCAAGATCTTTTAGGTTTCGGCGAGGGTGATCAAGTTTGCGGAGAGGGGGTAGTGTGGCAGGGGAGGAGAGGGCGGAGAAGGTCAAGAGATGGTGGTCGGACAGTGTGAGTACTGAGGTTGTGAGGTTAGAGAGGGAGCAAAGGCGGGTAAAGATGAGGTCAAGCGTGTGGCCTTGTTCGTGGGTGGGAGAGGAGGACCATTGGGAGAGCCCTAGGGAAGTGGTCAAGGAAAGAAGGTTGGAGGCGGCTGGGCGGGGAGTGTCAATGGGGATATTGAAGTCGCCCATGATGATGGAGGGGATGTCAGTGGAGAGGAAGTGAAGTAGCCAGGTGGTGAAGTGGTCAAGGAAGGAGGCGGTGGGTCCGGGGGGGCGGTAGATGATGGCTATTTGGAGGTTGCAGGGGGAGAAGATTCGGACTGAGTGGGCTTCGAAGGAGGGGACAGTGACGGATGGGGGCTGGGGGATGGGGCTGAAGGTGCAGGAGTTGGACAGCAGTATGCCGACTCCACCGCCGTGCTTGCCAGAGGGACGGGGGGTGTGGGACAGGCTGAGGCCGCCGTAGGATAGTGCGGCAGGGGAGGCCGTGTCGGAGGGGGTGAGCCAGGTCTCGGTGAGGCCAAGGAATGACAGTTTCCTGGAGATAAAGAGATCATGGATGTCGGGGAGTTTGTTGCACACTGAGCGGGCATTCCAGAGTGCGCCGGGTAGAGCGGTAGGTGGGGCATGGGTTGGGGGAATGGGTCTGATGTTGGTGGGGTTGCGAGAGCTAGTGGTCATGAGGTTGCGAGGGTTGGTGGTGGGTCGCGGGATGAAGGTTGTTGTGGGGATGTTGCGGGGGGGGCCAGGATTGGGGGAGATGTCACCGGCAAGGAGGAGGAGTAGGCCGAGGGTTAGCAGGTGGGAGCATGAGAGCTTGCGAGGCGGGCGTGCTTGTTTGGTGATTGAGGATTGAAAGTGAATGAAAAGGTCGGTAAAGTGGGTGAGGTGGTTCGGCAGGATGGAGGGTGAGAGCAGTATTTTGTTGCTGGGAGGGGGGATAAGTGGGGGTAGTAGGAAGTGGAGAAGGATGGGAGTGAGAGTGAGGAGTAGCGGGAACATTGCATACGGAGAACAGGGAGTGAGTGTGGCAGCAGGGGTCAGTCCGGGGTGGGATGCCACCAAGGTATGAGCTATAGTCCAGGGGAGATGTGGATGGGGATGAGATCTAGCAGTCCTGGACAGGATGGTGGAGCCGAGGACAAGGTGGTGCAGCCAGTATGGGGAGAAATAGTAGTCAAGAGGAGGTCAGATGGCTGGGGAGGGAGGGTGGACTGATGACTAGTTCCTTACTTGTGGAAGGGATTGCAGGAGTTAATATGAAGTGAAGTAGTAAGGGTGGTAGAGATTAGAAGGGAAACATTGTGGGGGATTTATATTTTTTTACCTGCCAGTCTTTTCCAGTCCATTTCTAGTCTATTTCTAAGTATTGTACTTAGAAAATGTACTTTGAAAGATGTAGTTTGGAAGATGCATAGATCAGACTAAGTCTGGATCAGACTTATGCATCATCATATATCTGTAGCTGAATAGGATTCAGGTGTTGATTGCTGCCTGGGTGTGGATGGAGTGACTGGATGATGGGGGTTACACAGAGGTAATAAAACATGGGAAGGGGCTGGAGAACTAACTCTAGGTCATGCTACACTGATCATGAGGAATGGTGAAAAGCAGACACATGAAAGGTAAGAAAGTATCAACATATATAGATATTATAAGCACAGTATCTAAGCAGAGAGATTTGCAAAGCTGGATAGATGGGTGGAAGTTCACAGAGCGTACCTAACACACATTATAAGCACAGTATCTAAGCAGAGAGATTTGCAAAGCTGGATAGATGGGTGGAAGTTCACAGAGCGTACCTAACACACATTATAAGCACAGTATCTAAGCAGAGAATGGGATGACAATGTACAGGCCTTCAAGCTGGCAAGAGTCTTTGATCAGAAGAGCCGTCTTCTCCGCCATCCTGGACCTTCCCATTTAGAGCTTTCCCCACCAAGGGGATCCTGTTATTAAAGTGTATCCGCTGTTTACATTTTTATTCGATAATAATGTAGAGCAAGTGATTATAATTAACTTTCCAATATAGTTTATCAGAGAATTCTGGTTGAAAACCATTGATAAACCTTCCACAAGGTGTCCCCACTGCACTGTGTGTGAAGCAGACATATGCTCATTATCAGTCAGATCCGTCTTCAGTGAATACTGGGCAAGTAACCATATAAGGGAAAGGGGGCGTGGTCTACACTGCTGAGTGCAGCTGGTAAGGAAACAATGTATCAGATGACAGTTGCTGAGTAATGTCAGGATCAGTGTAAACTCCTCTTTCCGTGGCACGAGCTTCTCTGATATGTCATCTGGCTCCACACAGTTCAGTCACGATCTCTGTTAACCCCTTCTCTGCTGTCACGTTGCACTGCTCCCAATCAGCAGCTGGCCATGCCCACAGTCATAAAATGTAGTTTTTAAACGAGCACAGAGAAATGTGAGAAAATAAGGCATATTGCACAAAGAAAGCATTATCTTAGCTGTTGTGTGACTCATTATCAACAACCAGTGCAGTATTGTTTGTTTTTCAATATAATGACATTTGCACTCAGCTAGGAAAAGTCTTCTCACCACCATGGAGACCTGGACATCCACCTTGGGAACGTCCCATTTACAACAGTTCTCATCCAAGGGGAACCTGTTGTTTTTTTTAGCTCTGATGGGACACAGACTTTTCTCAGGTAAATCCCATTTGTGTAGAATAAGGCTCTGCACATGTTCATGAATCCTGTGGGAATTATAGAGAGCAGTCTGTGGGAGAGGTGTGAACCATGGGGAGCAGTCTGTGGGAGAGGTGGGAACCATGGGAAGCAGTCTGTGGGAGAGGTGGGAACCATGGGAAGCAGTCTGTGGGAGAGGTGGGAACCATGGGAAGCAGTCTGTGGGAGAGGTGGGAACCATGGGGAGCAGTCTGTGGGAGAGGTGGGAACCATAGGGAGCAGTCTGTGGGAGAGATGAGAACCATGGGGAGCAGTCTGTGGGAGAGATTAGAACCATGAGGAGCACTCTGTAAAAGAGGTGAGAACCATGTGGAGCAGTCTATGGGAGAGGTGGGAACCATGGGGAGCAGTCTGTGGGAGAAGTGGGAACCATGGGGAGCAGTCTGTGGGAGAGGTGGGAACACAGGGAGCAGTCTGTGAGAGAGGTGGGAACATGGGGAGCAGTCAGAGAAGTTGATAGAGGAAAGGTCAAGCATACACCACACAGGAGCTGGTTCTTTTAATATGGGAATTTTATTAGTTCAGGTAATCAGTCAAGGCTTTTACAAAACACGATGCACAGTAGCACTGCACCAACTAACTTACACCGGGCCGCACTGAGCCCCATGGCTCACCGTGACCGACCCCTGCAGGAGGTAATGGGACCTAATCCAGATCGAACACCTATATAAATTACCACCATAAAGTTAACGTGTGGAGGAGGGGGGCCAGGAACTCAAGTCAGCTGAATTAATAAAGAAGCTATGGAGTGGATCTGGCACAGAATTAAAAAAAAATCAACATGGCGAAGTGATTCCCAAATTCAGTGTGGTGAGTGTAGAGGTGTCCAGGACACCTGCAGAGGATGATCGCCTGAAACAAGCACCGGCTATCTATGGCTAGAGAAAGTCCAAAAGGAATCAGTAATAAAAAGAGCAGGTATGGTCCTGCTCCGCTGCCGCACCCCTGCAACAAGCTCTGCTGCCGCACCTCTGCGACAACTCCCGCTGCCGCACCCTGCAACAAGCTCCCGCTGCCGCACCCCTGCAACAAGCTCTGCTGCCGCACCCCTGCGACAACTCCCGCTGCCGCACCCCTGCGACAACTCCCGCTGCCGCACCCCTGCGACAAGCTCCCGCTGCCACACCCCTGCGACAAACTCCGCTGCCGCACCCCTGCGACAAGCTCCCGCTGCCGCACCTCTGCGAAAAGCTCCAGCTGCCGCACCCCTGCAACAAGCTCCGCCGCCGCACCCCTGCGACAAGCTCCGCCGCCGCACCCCTGCGACAATCTCCGCTGCCGCACCCTGCGACAAGCTCCGCTGCCGCACCCCTGCGACAAGCTCCGCTGCCGCACCCCTACAACAAGCTCCGCTGCCGCACCCCTGCAACAAGCTCCACTGCCGCACCCCTCTGCAACAAGCTCCACTGCCGCAACCCTCTGCAACAAGCTCCACTGCTGCACCCCTGCAACAAGCTCCCGCTGCTGCACCCCTGCAACAAGCTCCCGCTGCCGCACCCCTGCGACAATCTCCGCTGCCGCACCCCTGCGACAAGCTCCGCTGCCGCACCCCTGCAACAAGCTCCGCTGCCGCACCCCTGCAACAAGCTCCGCTGCCGCACCCCTGCAACAAGCTCCGCTGCCGCACCCCTGCAACAAGCCCCACTGCCTCACCTCTGCAACAAGCTCCACTGCCGCAACCCTCTGCAACAAGCCCCACTGCCTCACCTTCGCCCCAGGCTCGATACAAAGCCGAGCGTTTTCCACGAGTCCATGGTTTGTTTTCCTGCGCTGTTGCCAGTCCTCGTAGGGAAGACACGGATGTGGTCTCTTTAAGGAACACTTAAGAAGGTGTGCAAATAAGAAAGTGGGGGAGAGGAAGTGTTCAGAAGAAAAGTCAAACAGAAAACACGCACACAGAATCCCAGACCAGAGCCATAATCCATGAAGCCATTGCTTGCGACGGCTCGTGCTTGCTCTACCCATATCAGCAGATTTGGCAGCTGCCAAAAAATGGTGACCCGGTGCCAATGGTTCCTATCAGCCCAAAGTGCATCTGGTGGAGCATCCACTGAAAACATACACTCCCCTTTGGGGCATGTTTGCTAACCTTTGTCTATTGTAAGTCATTTTCTAATTTCTAAAAGGGGATACATGATAAATGGCAAACAGCGCCCCTCTTACCCATAGGCAGTATCTGGTACTACAGCATTTAATAGAATGGGGTGAAGCTGCAATCCCAGTTATAACGCCACTTTTTCCCTATAGGCTATTGCAGGTATTGCAGCTCATACCCATAACCTTCAATGCTGCAATACAATACGTTGCCTATTAACTGAAGTGGCGCTGTTTCTCTATTCTTTTTCTTTCATTATTCCCAGGCAATGTTGTTACTTCGGATAGCTACATGCACTAGGGATAAGCTTCCATAAATGTGCATTTAAAGAGACGGTCCCCTTAAGACCACAGCAGATGGATTTTCAGGACAAGGTTGGTTTGGCGACGAGACCTTGGATCATAATTGCTCTATAAAAAGAAAAATTGCTACCAAATTTTTACATCCAGGAAGCTGAGATAGAAGGAGCTGTTTGCAAGGTTGCAAGACCCTGCAGCAGCACTGTGGTCACCAATTTATTTTCAGATTGGTATTCATTCCTTCTGACACTCCCCCATTAACATGCATGCTCAGTTTGGCTGAGTGTGTATGTTTTTAATAGTGAAAGGTGAGTAAGCTGCTGCCAGAAATCTCTGGCAGCCACTTACCTGCCCTGAGAAGTAAAGGACGGGGCATCAAATTCAACATAAGAGGTACATATAGAGAGACATCAACAAAATTCATGTTTTATTGGAATCACATAAAATAGGTTCCCAATATGGTATCACACAAGACAATACAAAATCTGAACAAACATGTTTCGCTCCAGCTTCTTCAGGGAGTAACAATAAGGGGCAAATGGAGATGTGAGCTGTATCATGCACGCACACAGTACCTGCACTCCCCGTCAGTGGCTGACGTCACAAAGGGCGAGATTTCGTAAGATCACGCAGCCGGAGGAGGCGCGGAGATGTGCGCATGCGCCAGACGCCGCTCACAGGAGGGGATACAGTGAAGGCGCATTAGAAGGCACCCTATAATTATAGCATCGTCCATACTAGTGGATGCAGCTGGTCTCCCCCTATGTATATCTCCCTTTGACCCTTATTGTTACTCCCTGAAGAAGCCTGGGCGAAACGTCCATTTGTTCAGTTTTGTATCATCTTGTGTGATATATCTATTTTTATGTACTGTAAGTCTCCATATATGTACCTCTAGCGTTAAATTTTGATGCCCCGTCTTTGATTTCACTATATAAGTACCTCTTGTTGGGTATTTATGCTATTTTAGATACCGTACATGTTTTGTAATTTGGATAGACATTTTGGGTATTTACTGGTTTTACATGAGTTATCAAAATTCAACATGCCTGATCCTTCTTTTCCCCCCAATATGTCTGCGGGGGGAGAGTCAGGACACTTATATACCTATATAGGCATATATATAGGCATAAAAATGTCGTCCAATTATTGGTCATGGGGGCATATCACACACTGATCGAAATGTAGGAGAGAAATGTGTATATCCACAATACCAGACAGACCCGTATATTGCAGGATATACGCTCCTACGTGCCTATAGCACTGGCATAGGTGTGTCATGGATGGACGGAAGCAAAATAATGAAATGTGAACAGGCCCCAAGTTGTGCAGGCAGCTTTAGGACACAGCATACAGCAGAGTAAAGCTCAGCTTCTGTGATTTATCTAAAACTGCATTTGGACACGATCAGTTTTCAGGTGGCGTCAGACCTTAAAGGGAGCGTCCAACACTAGGAAAGAAAGAAAAATAAAGAAACAGCGCCACTCTTATCCAGTGGCTGTTCCTGGTATTACAGCTCAGAGTTGAGTGATGCCTACAGTGAAGGATAGCTAGGGCTCAGTGATGCCTACAGTAAAAGATAGGAGGAGCTCAATGATACCGTACGCAGCGTACGAGTGCGAGAGGCGCAGTTTATCTTCTTCTTTGGATTAAGGGGTGATTATTTTTGCATTCCTGTTTCCGTCCCTACTTTATGCAAGTCCACTATGAAGATCACATGATTATGGCGACGTGCCGCAATTACGGAGTACAGTGATGGCGATTATACAGTTTGGCTCGGACCCGTGTGGAGGAATCACTTGCAGTGGCGGTGTACAATTCCTGCTCGTTTGTGGTTCTCGTACAGCGGTCAAGGCTCGGACCTGGCGTTTTTCTTGGCGCTTTGGTCACGTGCCGCCCACTCAGAAAAGTCAGGCTTATTCCATGCCATGGAACGCGTGGAAGGAATCGATTCTTCTTGAAAATGCCAACTATAGGTGGCGCTACAGAGCTTCTTGGAGGAGTAAGTTGCAGACAACCGAGCCCATCGGGTCCTGTAGTGTGAGCTGTTGTTCACAAGTGTCACTGGCAGGGATGTGGTCGCGCAGTTGGGCATTAAACTTGCCCGTATCATGGAGTGTAGCTTCTTGGTGGCTTTATGGTTGCCCACGTCCCCTGCCCGGAGGCCATAAGTCTACACGAGAGGCTGGGTCATCAGTGGGCGAGCAGTCTTACTTACCTGGTGGCCACCACATACCAACATACAAATAAAACACCGTCAATAGTTTTCTTGTGCAAAGTCTGGTGCCTGGCTTTACTGAGGGGGCACACGCGGCTTCCCCCGTGATACATGTGTTCCCTGTGGAGACGGATGTGGCTGCCATCAGCTTCTTTATAATAACGTGTCCATGCTGTCTTCATTATAACTACTACAATGTTCAATCACTTTCCTGAAAAAAATCCAAAAAGACAAATATGATTTGGACGGATGGACATGGGGGTTTACAGATTATTACAGTCTCAGGATTATTCATCCCTTTAGCACTTAGTAGAACCCCTCTGGCTGTTATAACCTGCTGCAGATGTGATGTATAGTCAGACACCAGCTTTCACAATCCTCATGACAAATGGCCTCCAGGTCATAAATATTCTTGGGTTGTTCCAAAACTTAGATACCTGCCTCCTACAAACAGGGAAAGTGACACAAACAAAAGAGATCGAAAAACAGCAAATGTTCCTAGTGATACAGCTGGAAGCAGAGATCACATAGGATCAGACACTATCTGGACGTGGTCATCATCTATCGTCACATTAATGACGAGGCAGGTGCCTTAGACTGACTTCAGAAGATCTGCAGCAAGATCTGGTGAAGCAGGCACGGTGAGGTCTACAGTGAAGGATGTCAGGGGCTCCATGACTCCTACAGTGAAGGATGGTCAAGGCTCAGTGATGCCTACAGTGAAGGATGGCCAAGGCTCATTGATGCGTTCAGTGTAGGATGGCCGAGGCTCAGTGATGCCTACAGTGTAGGGTGGCCAAGGCTCAGTGATGCGTTCAGTGTAGGATGGCCGAGGATCAGCGACGCCTACAGTAAAGGATGGCCGAGGCTCAGTGATGCCTACAGTAAAGGATGGCCGAGGCTCAGTGATGCCTACAGTAAAGGATGGCCGAGGCTCAGTGATACCTACAGTAAAGGATGGCTGAAGCTCAGTGATGCCTACAGTCAAAGATAGCAGAGGCTCAGTGATGCCTACGGTGAATGATAGCTGAGGCTCAATGATGTCTATGTTGAAGGATGGCTGAGGCGCAATGATGCCTACAGTGAAGGATGGCTGAGGCTCAGTGATGCCTACAGTAAAGGATGGCCGAGGCTCAGTGATACCTACAGTAAAGGATGGCTGAAGCTCAGTGATGCCTACAGTCAAAGATAGCAGAGGCTCAGTGATGCCTACGGTGAAGGATAGCTGAGGCTCAATGATGTCTATGTTGAAGGATGGCTGAGGCGCAGTGATGCCTACAGTAAAGGATGACTGGAGCTCAGTGATACCTATAGTGAAGGATAGCTTGGGCTCAGTGATGTTTACAGTAAACAATGGCAGGGGCCCAATTATGCCTTCAGTAAAGGATAGCTTGGGCTCAGTGATACCTACAATGAAGTATGTCTTGGGCTCACTTGTCTACAGTACAGGATGACTGGAGGTCAGTGATGCCTATAGTGAAGGATAGCTTGGGCTCAGTGATGTTTACAGTAAACGATAGCAGTGGCCCAAAGATGTCTACAGTAAAGGATAGTAGTATGGGCTCAGTAATGCCTACAGAAAAGGAAGCCTGAGGCTCAGTGATGTCTACAGTGAAAGATGACTGAGACTCAGTGATGTCTACAGTGAAAGATGACTGAGGCTCAGTGATGCCTAAAATGAAGGATGGAAGTGGCTCAGTGATGACTACAGTGAGGGATGGCACAGGTTCAATGAAGTATGTTTTGGGCTCAGTGATGCCTACAGTAAAGGATCACTGGAGCTTAGTGATGCCTACAGTAAAGGATCACTGGAGCTTAGTGATGCCTACAGTAAAGGATCACTGGAGCTTAGTGATGCCTACAGTAAAGGATGGCTGGAACTCCTTTACGCCTACAGTGAAGGATGACTGAGTATCAATGATGCTTAATCATGTTTCCAACACGTCATAACAGCCAGAGGAGCTCTACAATGTAATAAAGACACTGTCATAAAGGGATGAATAATTTAAAGACTGCAGTATTCAGGATATGCATCATTTTGAGCTGAATTTTTAGAAACCAATTGTTATATTTGTTGTGGTCAGATATTTCATACATAATCAGATTTGTAATAAAACCATATGAACAATTTTGATTGCTGCTTCTTTCTTATCAATGAGGCTGAGTTGCAATACCAGACACAACCCATGGTCAGCGGTGGCGCTTTTATAAGCAGCCATGCTTTTCTAATCCAGTACAACACCTTTAATTTAATACATTCCGATACTGACGACTGCCTGCGTCCATTGCTGTACGGTACTGAAACTGTGGTGCAAATACCTCGCCATATCCTTGGTTTCTTGTCGTGTAGTGGTCATCTTCAGCACGTCTAACAGCAGAGGGAGTCCTCCTTCCTTGATCAACAGGGGGCAGTACTTGTCTGCTACAGTGAAGGGGGGACAGAATATATTCCAAACATGACTGTCTCCTCCTTTTATTATACAAGACATTATAATAACCCCAGATGTGAGAAGAAGGATGTGATACTTACGGTACACAGATACAAGATTGTACAGGGCCCACGTTGCCCAGTGTTGGCTTACAGGAGCCACACTCTGGGGCAATAGCCGAAGAATTGGCTCAAATGACCTTCAAAAAAAGACACAAGGAGTAAGCTCCCTCTAGTGGTGGCTGCAAAAATATGGAGTAAGCTCCCCCTAGTGGTGGCTGCAGCCATAAGAAATAATCTTTCCCTAGTGGTGGATGCAGGCATAAGGAGTAAGCTACCCCTAATGGTGGCTGCAGGTATAAGAAAGTAAGCGCCTCCTAGTTGTAGCTGCAGGTATATGGAGTAAGCTCCCCTAGTGGTGTCTGCAGGTATAAGGAAGTACGCTCCTCCTAGTGGTAGCTGCAGGTATATGGAGTAAGCTCCCCCTAGTGGTGGCTGCAGGTATAAGGAAGTAAGCTCCTCCTAGTGGTGGTAGCTGCAGGTATATGGAGTAAGCTCCCCCTAGTGGTGGCTGCAGGTATAAGGAAGTAAGCTCCTCCTAGTGGTAGCTGCAGGTATAAGGAGTAAGCTCCTCCTAGTGGTGGCTGCAGGTATAAGGAAGTAAGCTCCTCCTAGTGGTGGCTGCAGGTATAAGGAGTAAGCTCCTCCTAGTGGTGGCTGCAGGTATATGGAGTAAGCTTTCCCTAGTGGTCACTGCAGTTATATGGAGTAAGCTGCCCCTAGTGGGGGCTATTGGTATATGAAGCAAGCTTTCCCTACTGGTGGCTACAGGTATAAGGAGTAAGCTTCCCTTAGTGGTGGCTGCAAGTATATAGAGTAAGCTCCCCCTACTGGTGGCAGCAGGTATAAGGAGGAAGATCCTCCTAGTGGTGGCTGCAGGTATATGGAGTAGGCTTTCCCTAGTGGTGGCTGCAGCCATAAGAAATAATCTCCCTTTAGTGGTGGGTGCAGGCATAAGGAGTAAGCTCCCCTAGTGGTTGCTGCAGGTATAAGGAAGTACCCTCCCCCTAGTGGTAGCTGCTGTTAGTATATGGCGTAAGCTTCCCCTAGTGATGGCAGCAGGTATAAGGAGTAATTTCCTCCTAGTGGTAGCTGCAGGTATATGGAGTAAGCTCCTCCTAGTGGTGGTTGCAGGAATATGGAGTAATCTTCCCCTAGTAGTGCCTGCAGGTATATGGAGTAAGCTCCCGTAATTGTGGCTGCAGTCAAATGGAGAAAGCTTTCCCTAGTGGTCGCTGCAGGTATATGGAGTAAGCTTCCCCTACTGGTGGCTACAGGTATATGGAGTAAGCTCCCTCTAGTGGTGGCTGCAGGTATATGGAGTAAGCTCCCCTAGTGGTGGCTGCAAATATATAGGAGTAAGCTCCCCCTTCTGGTAGCAGCAAGGTATAAGGAGTAAGATCCTTCTAGTGGTGGCTGCAGGTCTATGGAGTAAGCTCCCCTTAGTTGTGGCTACAGGAATATGACGTAAGCTTCCCCTAGTGGTGGCTGCAGTAATATTAAATGAGATTCCCCTAGTGGTGGCAGTAGGTATATGGAGTAAGCGCTCCCTAGTGGTGGCTGCAGGTATATGGAGTAAGCTCCCCTAGCGGTGGCTGCAGGTATATGGAGTAAGCTCCCCCTAGCGGTGGCTGCAGGTATATGGAGTAAGCTCCCCCTAGCGGTGGCTGCAGGTATATGGAGTAAGCTCCCCTTAGTGGTGGTTGCAGGTATAGGCTGCAGGTATATGGAGTAAGCTCCTTCTAGTGGTGGCTAGAAATACAAGGAGTAAGCACCCACTAGTGGTGGATGCAGGTATATGGAGTAAGCTCCCTCTAGTGGAGGCAGCAAGGTATAAGGAGTAAGATCCTTCTAGTGGTGGCTGCAGGTCTATGGAGTAAGCTCCCCTTAGTTGTGGCTACAGGAATATGAAGTAAGCTTCCCCTAGTGGTGGCTGCAGTAATATTAAATGAGATTCCCCTAGTGGTGGCAGTAGGTATATGGAGTAAGCGCTCCCTAGTGGTGGCTGCAGGTATATGGAGTAAGCTCCCCCTAGCGGTGGCTGCAGGTATATGGAGTAAGCTCCCCTTAGTGGTGGTTGCAGGTATAGGCTGCAGGTATATGGAGTAAGCTCCTTCTAGTGGTGGCTAGAAATACAAGGAGTAAGCACCCACTAGTGGTGGATGCAGGTATATGGAGTAAGCTCCCTCTAGTGGAGGCTGCAGGTAATCACAATTGTATCATTCAACTTTCTATATAGGAATTTGCCGCTATGTATCAGAAAAAAGATACCCTGGCTGCATAAAGTAATAAAGAGGAATGGACAGAACTTTGAACTAACTTCTTGGCTTTTTACGTGTTTCCAAATCAAGACATTTGTTATATCATGATAAGTCTGAACTGAACATAGCTATAAAGAGGAGGTTCGAGCACAAGACATAGGAGTGGAGTCTGACCGGTAGTTGATGTTCCTCCGGGAGCTGATATCCCAGCTCTGGATGGCTCTCCACATCCGCTCCTCCACCTCTTGGCGTGTGGGTTCTGCAATGAACCAAGCGTCAGGGCCATCGAACATGATGTGTGACAGCACCCCGCAGGCGTTGTAGGACACTTCAATCCCATCAGCTTTGCTTTCCAGGAGATTGCTGACAAAATAAATAAATGCACAAGGTAACACGAGATAAATCCCATAACACAGAGCGATACATCCCATACGACAGAGAGATACATCCCATAAGACAGAGAGATACATCCCATAAGACAGAGAGATACATCCCATAAGACAGAGAGATACATCCCATACGACAGAGATAAATCCCATAAGACAGAGAGATACATCCCATACGACAGAGAGATAAATCCCATAACATAGAGAGATACATCCCATAAGACAGAGAGATACATCCCTTGAGAGATACATCCCTTAAGACAGAGAGATACATCCCATAAGACAGAGAGATACATCCCATAACACAGAGAGATACATCCCATAAGACAGAGAGATACATCCCATAAGACAGAGAGATACATCCCATAACATAGAGAGATACATCCCATAAGACAGAGAGATACATCCCATAAGACAGAGAGATACATCCCATAACACAGAGAGATACATCCCATAAGACAGAGAGATACATCCCTTGAGAGATACATCCCTTAAGACAGAGAGATACATCCCATAAGACAGAGAGATACATCCCATAAGACAGAGAGATACATCCCATAAGACAGAGAGATACATCCCATAAGACAGAGAGATACATCCCATAAGACAGAGAGATACATCCCATAAGACAGAGAGATACATCCCATAAGACAGAGAGATACATCCCATAAGACAGAGAGATACATCCCATAAGACAGAGAGATACATCCCATAAGACAGAGAGATACATCCCATAAGACAGAGAGATACATCCCATAAGACAAGAGATACATCCATAAGACAGAGAGATACATCCCATACGACAGAGAGATACATCCCATACGACAGAGAGATACATCCTATAACACAGAGACATACATCCCATAAGACAGAGAGATACATCTCATATCACAGAGATACATTCCCATAAGACAGAGATACATCCCATAACACAGGGATACATCCCATAAGACAGAGAGATACATCCCATAACACAGGGATACATCCATAACACAGAGAGATACATCCCATAACACAAGAGATACATCCCATAACACAGAGAGATACATCCCATAACACAGAGAGATACATCCCATAACACAGAGAGATACATCCCATAAGACAGAGAGATACATCCCATAAGACAGAGAGATACATCCCATAAGACAGAGAGATACATCCCATAAGACAGAGAGATACATCCATAAGACAGAGAGATACATCCCATAAGACAGAGAGATATATCCCATAACATAGAGAGATACATCCCATAAGACAGAGAGATACATCCCATAAGACAGAGAGATACATCCCTTGAGAGATACATCCCTTAAGACAGAGAGATACATCCAATAAGACAGAGAGATACATCCCATAACACAGGGATACATCCCATAACACAGAGAGATACATCCCATAACACAGAGATACATCCCATAACAACAGAGAGATACATCCCATAAGACAGAGAGATACATCCCATAAACAGAGAGATACATCCCATAAGACAGAGAGATACATCCCATAACACAGAGCGATACATCCCATAAGCAGAGAGATACATCCCATAAGACAGAGAGATACATCCCATAAGACAGAGAGATACATCCCATAAGACAGAGAGATACATCCCATAAGACAGAGAGATACATCCATAAGACAGAGAGATACATCCATACACAGAGAATACATCCCATACGACAGAGAGATACATCTATAACACAGAGATACATCCCATAAGACAGAGGATACATCTCATACACAGGATACATCCCATAAGACAGAGAGATACATCCATAACACAGGATACATCCATAAACAGAGAGATACATCCCATAACAAGGATACATCCCATAACACAGAGAGATACATCCCATAACACAGAGATACATCCATAACACAGAGAGATACATCCATAACACAGAGAGATACATCCCATAACACAGAGAGATACATCCCATAAACAGAGAGATACATCCCATAAACAGAGAGATACATCCCATAAACAGAGAGATACATCCCATGAAACAGAAGATAATCCCATAAGACAGAGAGATACATCCCATAAGACAGAGAGATTATCCCATAACATAGAGAGATACATCCCATAAGACAGAGAGATACATCCCATAAGACAGAGAGATACATCCCATAAACAGAGAGATACATCCCATAAGACAGAGAGATACATCCATAAGAGAGATACATCCCATAAGACAGAGAGATACATCCATAAGACAGAGAGATACATCCCATAAGACAGAGAGATACATCCCATAAGACAGAGAGATACATCCCATAAGACAGAGAGATACATCCCATAAGACAGAGAGATACATCCCATAAACAGGAGATACATCCCATAAACAGAGAGATACATCCCATAAGACAGAGAGATACATCCCATAAGACAGAGAGATACATCCCATAAGACAGAGAGATACATCCATAACACAGAGGATACATCCCATAAGACAGAGAGATAAATCCCATAAGACAGAGAGATACATCCCATAGACAGAGAGATACATCCATAAACAGAGAGATACATCCCATAAGACAGAGAGATACATCCATACACAGAGATACATCCCATAAGACAGAGAGATACATCCCATAAACAGGAGATACATCCATAACGACAGAGAGATACATCCATAACAAGGAGATCATCCATAACACAGAGGATACATCCATAAACAAGAGATACATCCCATAACACAGAGATACATCCCATAACACAGAGAGATACATCCATAAACAGAGAGATACATCCCATAAACAGAGAGATACATCCATAACACAGAGAGATACATCCATAAGACAGGAGATACATCCCATAAGACAGAGAGATACATCCATAAGACAGAGAGATACATCCCATAAGACAGAGAGATACATCCCATAACATAGAGAGATAATCCCATAACATAGAGAGATACATCCCATAAGACAGAGAGATACATCCCTTGAGAGATACATCCCTTAAGACAGAGAGATACATCCATAAGACAGAGAGATACATCCATAACACAGAGAGATACATCCCATAAGACAGAGAGATACATCCCTAGAGATACATCCCTAAGACGAGAGATACATCCCATAAGACAGAGAGATACATCCATAAGACAGAGAGATACATCCATAAGACAGAGAGATACATCCCATAAGACAGAGGATACATCCCATAAGACAGAGAGATACATCCATAAGACAGAGAGATACATCCCATAAGACAGAGAGATACATCCATAAGACAGAGAGATACATCCATAAGCAGAGAGATACATCCCATAAGACAGAGAGATACATCCATAAGACAGAGAGATACATCCCATAGACAGAGAGATACATCCCATAAGACAGAGAGATACATCCCATAGACAGAGAGATACATCCATAGACAGAGAGATACATCCTATAACACAGAGAATACATCCCATAAACAGAGAATACATCCATATCACAGAGATACATCCCATAAACAGAGATACATCCCATAACACAGGGATACATCCCATAAGACAGAGAGATACATCCATAACACAGGGATACATCCCATAAACAGAGAGATACATCCATAACACAGAGATACATCCCATAACACAGAGAGATACATCCATAACACAGAGATACATCCCATAACACAGAGAGATACATCCCTTAAGACAGAGAGATACATCCCATAAGACAGAGAGATACATCCCATAAGACAGAGAGATACATCCCATAACATAGAGAGATACATCCCATAAGACAGAGAGATACATCCCATAAGACAGAGAGATACATCCCATAACATAGAGAGATACATCCCATAAGACAGAGAGATACATCCATAAGACAGAGAGATACATCCCATAAGACAGAGAGATACATCCCATAAGACAGAGAGATACATCCCATAAGACAGAGAGATACATCCCATAAGACAGAGAGATACATCCCATAAGACAGAGAGATACATCCCATAAGACAGAGAGATACATCCCATAACACAGAGAGATACATCCCATAACACAGAGAGATACATCCCTTGAGAGATACATCCCTTAAGACAGAGAGATACATCCCATAACATAGAGAGATACATCCCATAACACAGAGAGATACATCCCATAAGACAGAGAGATACATCCCATAAGACAGAGAGATACATCCCATAAGACAGAGAGATACATCCCATAAGACAGAGAGATACATCCCATAAGACAGAGAGATACATCCCATACGACAGAGAGATACATCCCATACGACAGAGAGATACATCCCATACGACAGAGACATACATCCCATAAGACAGAGAGATACATCCCATAAGACAGAGAGATACATCTCATAACACAGGGATACATCCCATAAGACAGAGAGATACATCCCATAACACAGGGATACATCCCATAACACAGAGAGATACATCCCATAACACAGAGATACATCCCATAACACAGAGAGATACATCCCATAAGACAGAGAGATACATCCCATAACACAGGGATACATCCCATAAGACAGAGAGATACATCCCATAACACAGGGATACATCCCATAACACAGAGAGATACATCCCATAACACAGAGATACATCCCATAACACAGAGAGATACATCCCATAAGACAGAGAGATACATCCCATAACACAGAGAGATACATCCCATAAGACAGAGAGATACATCCCATAACACAGAGAGATACATCCCATAACACAGAGAGATACATCCAATAAGACAGAGAGATACATCCCATAACACAGAGAGATACATCCCATAAGGCAGAGAGAGATACATCCCATAAGACAGAGAGATACATCCATAACACAGAGAGATACATCCCATAACACAGAGAGATACATCCCATAAGACAGAGAGATACATCCCATAAGACAGAGAGATACATCCCATAAGACAGAGAGATACATCCCATAAGACAGAGAGATACATCCCATAAGACAGAGAGATATATCCCATAACACAGAGAGATACATCCCATAAGACAGAGAGATACATCCCATAAGACAGAGAGATACATCCCATAAGACAGAGAGATACATCCCATAACACAGAGAGATACATCCCATAAGACAGAGAGATACATCCCATAACACAGAGCGATACATCCCATAACACAGAGCCAAGCGACCATGGCAAAGGCCCGTACCTGAAAACTGTAATGAACTGTGAGGTCATGAGCTGTGGGCGGAGCTCCTGCACCTCGGCCACGTTCCCAGCAGTCCCAGCATGTTACGGTGCAGCTCCTGCTTCTCTGGGAATTCCTGTGGAGGCAAAGAAACGTGGTTAAGTCTGATCTCAGGCCCAGGAATGGCGGCAATGGAGGGAGGGGACACTCACTCGTAGACAGTCCAGAAACAGCTTCATGCCACCAGAATTCAGGAACATATTGCAGTTATCTGGAGTCTCGTCTGTGATGTTCCATAGGGCGCTCCAGGAAAACTCCATCACCTGGTCACACTAGAGAAGAAGAGAGGGGATGAAGGCGAGGGGGGGACGAACGCGACGAGAGGGGACAAAGAAGGCGAGAGGGGACTAAGAAGGTGAGAGGGGACCGAAGAAGGCGAGAGGAGGACAAAGAAGGCGAGAGGGGACAAAGAAGGCGAGAGGGGGACAAAGAAGGCGAGAGGGGGACAAAGAAGGCGAGAGGAGGACAAAGAAGGCGAGAGGGGGACAAAGAAGGCGAGAGGGGGACAAAGAAGGCGAGAGGGGGACAAAGAAGGCGAGAGGGGGACAAAGAAGGCGAGAGGGGGACAAAGAAGGCGAGAGGGGGACAAAGAAGGCGAGAGGGGGACAAAGAAGGCGAGAGGGGGACAAAGAAGGCGGAGAGGGGGACAAAGAAGGCGAGAGGGGGACAAAGAAGGCGAGAGGGGGACAGAGATGACAGGGGACGTAAAAGATGAGAGGGGACCAAATAGGTGAGAGGGGATGAAGACGATGAGAGGTAATGAAGCCGTTCTTGCAATACCAGCACCGGCCTCATCCTGTGTGAACAGGGTTATGGCATGATGCTATATTCCAGGACATGCCATCATCTTATGATCGGGGGGGGGGGGGGGGGAAGTCCAAAGTCTGGGCCCACCAACAAACCCAAGAAAGAAGAGGCTATAGGGCTGATTTAGAGCATTTCCCTCCTCGGTTTTCCTCCATCGGTTGCTCTGAGCCTTCTCCGGCCCATTCCACCCTTAATGATCCAGATAACTTTTGTTTTTAATCTTCC
This sequence comes from Allobates femoralis, assembly GCA_033576535.1. Lineage (NCBI taxonomy): Eukaryota > Metazoa > Chordata > Amphibia > Anura > Aromobatidae > Allobates > Allobates femoralis. The sequence goes on from JARQOC010000008.1 coordinate 11,851,432, forward strand.
TTCAGATCTATACCTTTCTTCTTTTTTCCAATATATCCCGTTTGTGTTCAGTTATAGTTTTGAAATTTGACTAAATTAGGGTCTGAATATATATATATAAATAAATATATATAACTAGATGGGTGCCCGATGCACAATGCATCGGGATTCTAGCAGAGCGAGTCTCTGACTCGCAATGGCCGCTTCGCGGCCAATGCTTCGCGCTGCTAAGGCGACTCGCCATGCCCGCTGCGCGGGCATAGCGAGTCGCCTCAGAACTGCTCGCAATGGCCGCTTCGCGGCCAATGCATTTTTCGTATCCACATGACGACATTGTCGCATGCGAGTTTGGTGCGCGAAATCCATTCGTGATTATATAATAGATTACTTAGTGCTGTGTGTCATCCACTAACGGCGCAATGTCCACGAATCCCAGAATGCATCGCGACGACTGGAAGCTGCGCCATATTAGCATACCCAAGTGAAATGTATGGTAATATGGCGTCAGGTAGTGGTGGTACCGACATCCGACGCAGATGCTCCACAAGTGGCCCACTCACCGCCGCCCCCTGTATGCCTCTCCCCACGCTGCTCCACTGATAATCTTGAACTTACCAGTGGAGCTACAGGACTTGTGGTGACCATCACGTCGCCACAGCTCCGATACACTAAATCACTGCAGTGACACACAGACTGCAGCCAGAGAGAGTGCAAGGGGTAGAGGGTGTAGAAAGGGATCTCAGGGGGGGGCAGAGAGAGCGCACAGGGAGAATGTGAGCACACAGACAGGGAGGGGGCAGAAAGAGCACAGGGAGAGCAGAAAACGCAGAGAGGGGACAGAAAGAGAGCACAGGGGGAGCAGAGAGTGAACAGTGGGGCAGGAAAAGAGTGCAGAAAGAGCGTACGGAGGGAGCAGAGAGTGCATAGTGGGGCAGGAAAAGAGTGCAGAAAGAGCGTACGGAGGGAGCAGAGAGTGCACAGTGGGGCAGGAAAAGAGCACAGAAAGAGCGTACGGAGGGAGCAGAGAGTGCATAGTGGGGCAGGAAAAGAGCACAGAAAGGCGGCAGAAAGAGAGCACAGGTGGAGCAAAGACAGAGCACAATGGGAGAAAGAGAGCGCACGGTGGGGTGGAGAATGCAAAGGGAGGGACAGAGAAAGTGCATGGAGAAAGAATGCATGGTGGGAGAGAGAGTGCACAGCCCTCCCGATGTGATAGCATCGGGCCCACATCTGGTATATATAAATCGGGACTTTACATATATATATAAAAAAAATAAAAAAAAATATGGATGTGTGATGTGATTCTCCAAGACACGCGACTTCTTGTTTTTTGCTGTAGATTTTAGTGATAAGGTTCGGTTTGCCTTTTCTAGCATTTTTAGGAGGAGGTATGTAGACAGAAATTCTGGCTTCTTCATTTTTGATTTTAACCCTTTAAGTAGTTAAACAGCAGTACTCAGAGCTCTCTCCAGCTTCTGCTATTAGAGGCGGATATTGGCTGTATGACAGCTGCTGAGCCAATGTGATACACCTGCACCCGCCCCAAGACATAATAGTGGGTCACAGAGTGACAATAAGTTAAAGTCCTACAGTTCACTACACCGTGGGTGGTGGACGGGCAACAATGCAGTGTAAGAATGTGAAATGGAGTGACACTAAGCTGACATTGCAGTCTTTATTTTCAGGTTTAGTGTATGTCTATAATTGCATGTAGCAGAGCCGTGTATGTCTATAATTGCAAGTAGCGGAGCCGTCTATGCCTATGGCCACATAGCGGGGCTGTCAATGCCTACGGCCACGTAGCGGGGCCGTCTATGCCTACGGCCATGTAGCGGGGCAGTCTGTGCCTACGGCCATGTAGCGGGGCCGTCTATGCCTACGGGCCATGTAGCGGAGCAGTCTGTGCCTATGGCCATGTAGCGGGGCCGTCTATGCCTACGGGCCATGTAGCGGAGCAGTCTGTGCCTATGGCCATGTAGCAGAGCAGTCAATGCCTACGGCCATGTAGCAGAGCAGTCAATGCCTACGGCCATGTAGCGGAGACGTCCATGCCTACGGCCACGTAGCAGACCTGTCTATGTCAACGGCCACGTATCAGAGCTGTCTATGCCAATGGCCATTTAGCAGGGCCTGGTATGCCTACGGCCATGTAGCAGAGCCATGTATGCCTACAGCCATCTAGCAGAGCCATGTATGTCTATGAGCATTTAGCAGAGTTGTGTTTCGTCTACGGCCATGTAGCAAAGTTGTGTATGTCTACGGCCATGTAGCAGAACCTTATGTCTATAATATATATGCACTGCAGAAACAAACAATACATTTGCTACCTTCTTATTATCTACGCTAATATAAGTAATAATAACCGCTCCCCTTTACATTACCGGGGAAGTTTTAATTAATAGGACATTTTCTGCTGTCTAAACCTGGGGTGCGTCTAATGGGAAGGTGCATCTTATAGTCCAAAAAACACAATCACTCTTTACCAGGCAGAAGCCGCAGCACTTACTGTTCTGTCCTGCAGCTTCTTCTGAATTAGCTTCAGCATAGTCTATAAAAATAAAAGCAAATGCATTAAAACCAGAGGACATGTAAAGGGGACATCCATTCTCATTGTCCCCCACTCACCATGACGAAGCCCATCTTGCCCACCGCCTCCTTGTGGTCATTGTCCACCTGGCAGACGAGGGCGTTGCAGAGGTGGACTGCGATCCTCTGGATGGACTCGTCTTGTCGGGTCGGGATGAGGATGTTCAGCAGCAGCTCGTTCACTCTCTGGTACTGGAACTCCAGTTCCTCGGGGATCCCGAAGTTACACAGCGTCAGGCAGCAGTTCCTCTGCACCTGGAGGAGACATTGATATGGATAAGAGCAGCGGAGGATGGGGAGATGTGAACACAGCCTGTACCGCACAGCTTAGCCTGTGTTCACACAGTGCAGACAAAGTGTTGTGTATTTTTTACAGTCTTAATAAGAGGCTACAGCAAGGATTATTGTTTTATTTCGGTGTCTGTGACTTTTTGATTTTACCCTGCGGATATTATCCCCGTCATATATCTCATATGTTTACGAGCTGCAGGTTGACGACATGACGGACGAGCTGAGCCACATTTTTCTGCAGTAGTTTCTGATGTAAATTTCCCCGTTGTAGAACACCTGCACATTTATTATTTTTAAAGGGGATTTCTGGGAGATATAAAACGTGCAAGAAGAATATGAATTGCTCTAAAAACAGAGAAAAAGCCATCGCATATTCATTAACCCCTTCAAGACCATTGACATATATTTATATCCTTGGTCGCGTCTCTACCTTTAATGTCAATTATTCCCTGCACATATCAGTGTTAAGAGTTTGGATTTTCTATTGGAATTTTGTGCAACTTGCCCCTTTTCAAGATGGTGTCCGCTGCTTCATGTGATCCTCCTCTCTGCCTTTATAAACTTCAGACTACTGTATAGCCATGCTCGAGTATTCAGTTCAATCCCTGGCTCCCTGATTCATGTGATCCTCATCTCTGCCTTTATAAACTTCAGACTACCATATAGCCATGCTTGAGTATTCAGTTCAATCCCTGGCTCTCTGCTTCATGTGATCCTGATCTCTGCCTTTAATAAACCTCTGCCTACTATATAGCCATGCTCGAGTATTCAGTTCAATCCCTGGCTCCCTGCTTCATGTGATCCTCATCTCTGCCTTTATAAACTTCAGACTACTGTATAGCCATGCTTGAGTATTCAGTTCAATCCCTGGCTCCCTGCTTCATGTGATCCTTTTGTCTGCCTTTCTAAACTTCAGACTACCATATATCCATGCTAGAGTATTCAGTTCAATCCCTGGCTCCCTGCGTCCTGTGATCCTCTACTGGCAATTCCACTCCGGCTTTTCCCGTGTCTGCAGTCCTTCTCCAGCGTCCACACCTTCTCAGTGCTTCTCCTGCAAACCTTCTTCTGTGCCGTGTACTTCAGAATCAGCTTCAGCCTGCTTGCCCTGTGTAATGTAAGCCTGTGTGCCTGTAAGCTTTTCAGTCTCCCTGTTATTTCTGTGCAGTTGTAGCTTCTCTGGACTTTGTGGGACTTTACTTAAACTGCACTGCACAGTTTGAAGTCACTACCTTCCCAGGTCTTCCTGTGAGTTTCCAAACTCTGACTGTTTCTGATGAGTATTGCTTCCAAAGAGACTTTCCTGTTTGTTGCTCTTTGATAAACTTGCTCAGTTGCTGCATCTCATGTTTGTTAACTGTCACGTGTTTAATATAGACTTTTTCACCTTTAAATTGGTTTCGGTCTGTCTGTGCTCCCATCTGCTAATATATCCCTGAGTAATCCTACAGTACATTACAGTCAGCTGATCTGACATGCGGTGTGCAGAGTGGCAATCTGCCCGACGCTGTTAACCCGTGAGAAAGCGCTGCCAAACTCTGACAATGTGATCTAACACACCGCTGCGTGGATTGTGTTGTTCCCCACCTTCATCGGTGATCCCCTGACGCGATCATGTGGCGCAGATGTGTTGCCATTACAGCGCGAGGTCAGATGATGTCACGACTGAGGGCCGGCGATCACAGGAGACGATCATTTGTGCAGTTCATAGACTTAAATTAGTATCAGCCCCACTACGAACAGCACAAGAGATCGGACTGTGGACGTTTTACTATAGGTTTTCAATGAACATTTTGCACCGTTTGGATTTTCCAGGCTCTTTGTTATCAGATGAGAAGGGCTTAGAAAAAAGATCTACAAACTGTCATAACAAGCTCACTGATGAGCGCTCCGCTAACTATCAGCTAACTATAGAAGGCACATGGACCCAACTGCAAAAAATATACAGGAGCATCACAGTGAATTAGAATATCATCAAAAAGGTCATTTATTTCAGTAATTCAATACATAAAGTGACACACATATATTATATAGAGTCATTACACACAGAGGGATCTATGTAATGTGTTTATTTCTGTTAATGTTGATGATTAATGAAAACCCAAAGGTTATTATCTCAGAAAATTAAAGTAGGGAGGATGAAGGATTAAACACAGCGCTGCCGTATTCCACTAGACATAAGTGTGAATATAATATTGATTTATTAGTCAACACGATTCAGGGCTCCCTGAAACATGGCAACATGATATTGATTTGTCCTGAGGAAGAGGCCAGGGAGTCCTGAAATGCGTTGACTAATAAATTAATATTATATTCCCCCTTTGATGTCTGGTGGAATACGGCAGCACGGTGTGCAACCCTTCCTCCTCTCTACTCTATATGCCTCACGCTGGGGACTGCAGCAGCCGTGATCTGCTTTTATAATGGTTGTGACTCTCACAACCACACAAGGTGAAGCCTCTGATACCTATTTAGGTCATATTTTATCTCTCAGACCCTTCATCCTCCCTACTTTAATATTCTGAGATAATGAACTTTTGGCTTTCGTTAATCATCAACATTAACATAAATAAACCCATGACATAGATCCCTCTGTGTGTAATGACTCTATAGAATATATGTGGTCACTTTCTGTATTGAATTACTGAAATAAAGTCACTTTTTGATGATATTCTCATTCATTGAGATGCTTCTGTACATTTAAACAAAAAAATAAAATCCACAAAAGTCGACAATTTCTTAAACATCCTCTTCTCTATTGTCTTGGGCTTTTACATGGTGGCACTGCCAGATATTATTATTATTGCAAATTAAAGGAGTAAGAATAAACTCACCTGAATATATATGTATCCAGCCCCTAAGCAGACATTATGTGTAACCATAGTTACAGACTACAAACAAACCGTGTGTGTAGGCAGATGCTGGAGGTTTGTTTTACTCTGTATAATAAAGCTTTGTAATAATGGAGATGACTTACTGTGACCTCCTGGTAGGACTCCATGCCGTTCAGCACCACTTGGATCACCTGGCGCCGGAGCCGGACGCTCTGCTCGCTACGGTAGTCCGCGTTGGTCAAGTAGAAGAGGGCTGCGCTCCCGGTGACCTGAATGGTTTTATCGTACTTGTGACACTTCAGAGCTGCAATCACCAACTGCAGAAGGGGGAGAAAGCTTCAGTATGTCAGCCCATATGGAATATATATACACAGTATTATGATGGCCTGGCATGCTGAGGAGCGGCTACCTGCAGGGCTCGCAAGTGTTGGTTGCATCTCTCTATTCGGGCAATGTCAAACAGAAGATTGATGGCGCGGGAGGTGATCTCAGGACGATGCTCTGTGTATGCTTCAATGGCGTTCAGCACTTGCTCCTCGTTCTTGTCTCCACTCACCTGTAACAAACATAAGGTCAGGCGTTTCCCAAGTAATAAAGTAATATTGTGCATTAAAGGGGCTGTTTTATAATGACAATGTGGCTGATTAGGGGGTGTGATGAGTTTCAGCCTCAGCAGAGAGCAACCAATAAGTATCATGTTATACCACCTTTGTCCTGCAGAGGCCGCTGTAGAAGAAACGCACAGCTGAGAGTAACAGAGTAACCCCCCCATCAATGAGGGTCATCAGATCGATTGTAAATGTCTTTTGTATAGAGGTTCAGCCCTCACCTTGTAGGCCGGGATGTGCGTCAGGCGGCAGAGAGACGTTTCAAAAAGACCCAGGAACTGTAATGGCCTCTTCAGAGATCGGAACGGGATGATGCTGCTCTTACTGGGGTCGTTACTACATTGAGACAAGAAAAACATATAATGACTAGACAGACCCTGATTCTATGGCATCGGGGGATTCTAGAATGTGTCTCCTCCTGATACTAATCACAGCAGCACCGAGGAGGGCGGGGGAGCCGCTACTGTACAGGATGATTGGGGGGGAGGGAAGACGTGGCTTGGCAGGAGATGCTGCTGCTCGCCACTGCCCTTGTCCTGTCTCTCCCTCCCTGTGCTCTCCTTTCCCACTGTGTGCTCTCTCTCTCCTCATGCTGTCTTTCCCCCATGCCCTCTCTCTTTCCCTTGCGTACACTCTCTCTCCCCCCGTGCACTCTTCTCTCCCTTTCCCCATGCGCTCTCTTTCCCCCCATGCGCTCTCTCTCCCCCTTTCCCTCGTGCGCTATTTCCCCGTGCGCTCCCTCTCTCTTTTTCCCATGCGCTCCCTCTCTCTTTTTCCCCGTGCGCGCTCTCTCTTTCCTCGTGCGCGCTCTCTTTCCCCGTGCGCGCTCTCTCTTTCCCCGTGCGCGCTCTCTCTTTCCTCGTGCGCGCTCTCTCTTTCCCCTCTGTGCACTCTTTCCCCTCGTGCTCTCTTCCCCCATGCACTCTCTTTCCACATGCGCTCTCTCTTCCCCCTCGTGCTCTCTCTCTTTACCCTCATGCGCTCTTTTCCCCATGCGCTCTTTTCCCCCTCGTGCTCTCTCTCTTTACCCTCATGCACTCTTTTCCCTCGTGCACTGCCTCTTCCTCCCATGCCCTTTCCGTCCCTCCATTGTGTGCTGTACACCCGTCACAGATGTCCTATAGGTGGCGCTGTTTTCTTGGACTTATGGGCTTCTTCACATTCCAGTTTAACTGTAATTTACACAATGTCCTGTAGGTGGCACTGGTTTTGGGAAAAACTTACAGACAGACAGACTGGATAGGACTTTTATATAGTAGCTGTGAATGAGGAGACCAGCAGACATATATAAAGGGATTGTCCAGACCCTATCACTTCTGCATCGTGACCCCTTTATGCCCTGTAGCGCAGGCTGATGATCGGCAGGAATGTCTGTCTGTTTGCCTCTTACCTGGGAGGACCTAACTCATCGTCCATCTTGGACACGGCACAGTTCTCCAGCATCACGTGCCCAGAAATGTCCAGAGACACCAAGTCCTCCAGGCTCCGCACAAATGAGCTCAGCACCCGGCGGGTGAGCTTGAACTTGTAGTAATTGGAAAGTCGATCCCGAGAAATATCCAGGTGCCTAAAGGAGAGAAAGGTACAACCGCAGGTAACCATGGGAAGGAAAGGACGAGTAATGGCTGACACCAGAGAGTAAGAAGTCAGAGTATCTGAGCAGCGGTGATCAGGCATAACAGGAGCAGTGACTCAGCTGGTCTAATGATAAACGATGTAAGCACAGATAGTACTGCTTCCCTGTCTCTAATGGAAACCATGTATGTACAGTACAGACAGTACTGTGTCTCAATATATAACGATGTAAGCACAGATAGTACTGCTTCCCTGTCTCTAATTGTAAACCATGTATGTACAGTACAGATGGTACTGCCTGTCTCAATATATAACGATGTAAGCACAGATAGTACTGCTTCCCTGTCTCTAATTGTAAACCATGTATGTACAGTGCAGATAGTACTGCCTGTCTCAATATATAACGATGTAAGCAGATAGTACTGCTTCCCTGTCTCTAATGGAAACCATGTATGTACAGTACAGATAGTAATGCATGTCTCAATATATAGCAATGATAACGATGTAAGCACAGATAGTACTGCTTCCCTGTCTCTAATTGTAACCCATGCATGCACAGATAGTACTTCTTCGCTGTCTACAATAGTAAATTATGTAAGCACAGATTGTACTGCTTCCCATCTGTAACTGTATATGACATACACACAGGTAGTACTGCTTCCACATGTCTATGTTTAACTGACATAGGCACAGATAGTAATGCTTCCCTGTTTCTAAATAAAATAAATGTAGAAACATATAATGCTGCTTGTCTGTCTTAATAATTGATATGGGCACAGATCACACTGCATCCTATTCTCCCAACAAATTATGTAGCTACAAATAGCTACTGTATCTGTATGTCTTCCTGAAAAAGATGTAGGAACAGATAGTACTGCCTCCTTCTCTCTATAAACTATTTAGTCACATATAGTACTACCATCGGTTTCTGCCTGTAAAAAAGGTAGGCACATATAGTCCCACTACCCTCTCTCGTTAAATGGTGTAGGCACAGATAATTTATAGAGCAAAAGAGACAGTACTATAAAGGCACAGATAGTACTGTCTCCTACTCTCTATAAATGATGTAGGCACAGAAAGTACTGTCTCCTTCCCTCTGTGAATTATGTAGGCACAGATATTACGAACCCTGTTCCTACTTGTAAATGATATAAGCACAAATAGCTGCTGTCTCCCTGGATCTGTATGTATATCGTATAGGCACTGATAGTACTGCCTCCTTGTCTCTCACTGTACGAGACGTCATACTGAAACTTTTTTAATATATTTACACAGAACCAGGTAATTAAAGCAGGAACTTTCTGAAATAATCCCATTGAATCTATGAGGGGTCCGACCTCTGACTTACCGGAGTTTCTGCAGCTGCACGATGACTTGGATGTGGTCCTCCGATAGGTCCATGTTGTAGACGACTAAAGAGACCAATGTGTCTTTCCACTGAGTCAGAAAGCTGATGTCGTTCATCTGAATGCCGGACAGATTTAGGGCTTTCAGGCAAACCAGGGGGCGCAGCATCATCTCCACGTCCACCCCTTTGGTGATGGAGCCAAGGTTTAAGAAGCGTAAATGTTGGAAACCCTGGAAGGTGAAGTCCCGGGACAGGATCTGGCGGCTGGGGTTCACCAGACAGTCGGAGTCATCGTATCGACCCAGGTGCTCCTCCTCGAAGAAGATACTGCTGCAGCCAAAGAGGCTCAGCGACACCAGGGTGGACTTAAAATTCACCAGGGTTTGGAGACTCCGGGCCGTTAGACGCTCACAGTTAGTAAGATACAGCTCAACTAGGTCCTGAGGAAGGAAAAACATCTTAATAGAGTAAGCCAGGCTCACAGATCATGCTCACGACCCCTGGGACTCCCAGAGCGTGCCCGCGACCCCCGGGGCTTACAGAGCGTGCCCTCTACCCTTCCGGGCTCACAGAGAGGACTCACAACCCCCCCCCCGGGCATATAGAGCACACTCACAACCCCCCTGTGCCCACAGAGCGCGATCTCGACCCCCCAGGCTCACAGAGCATGTTCACGACCCCCCCAGTCTCACAGAGCATGTTCATGATCCACCCGAGCTCACAGAGTGCGCTCACAACCCCCCACCCGGGCTCAAATAGTGCGCTCACAACCCCCCCACCCGGGCTCACAGAGCGTGCTCACGACCCCCCCAGGTTCACAGAAAACGCTCTCAACCCCCCTCCAAGCTAACAGAGCACACTCACGACCCCCCCCCCCCCGTCCTGGGCTCACAGAGCACACTCACGACCCCCCCCCCCGTCCTGGGCTCACAGAGCGCGCTCACGACCCACAGGGCTCACAGAGCGCGCTCACGACCCACAGGGCTCACAGAGCGCGCTCACGACCCACAGGGCTCACAGAGCGCGCTCACGACCCACAGGGCTCACAGAGCGCGCTCACGACCCACAGGGCTCACAGAGCGCGCTCACGACCCACAGGGCTCACAGAGCGCGCTCACGACCCACAGGGCTCACAGAGCGCGCTCACGACCCACAGGGCTCACAGAGCGCGCTCACGACCCACAGGGCTCACAGAGCGCGCTCACGACCCACAGGGCTCACAGAGCGCGCTCACGACCCACAGGGCTCACAGAGCGCGCTCACGACCCACAGGGCTCACAGAGCGCGCTCACGACCCACAGGGCTCACAGAGCGCGCTCACGACCCACAGGGCTCACAGAGCGCGCTCACGACCCACAGGGTCCTGACAATAGGGGGTGGTCACTACACAGAATAATATATAGTGTATACCCAAATTGTCACTTCAGTGAGGAAGTGAAAAACTCTAATGCCACCCAATAAGGGTAGCAATCCATAAAGTCATAATCGACTCTTTAACAAGCCTTTTAATATGACTTAGGATTTGTGCCAGATCAGAAGCCCAAACTGCAGACGCTGCGTTTCGGGGTGACTGCCCCTCATCAGTGCAGTGTGTGGGAATTCTTATCTGGATGTATGTGAGGCTAAGACGAGGTCTGGGGAACAGCTATTCTCCTTCCTCATGGAGAATACCCAGTCACTCGGCTATTCGGCATAAGAAACAAAACCCCATCACCTGCAGTCTCAGTAACCTACAGTTACCGCTCTCAATGACAACAGCATTAATATGCAGAGCTACAAGCCAAACCAACGCGGGTATCACAATACCAGCTTACCCCCGTATCGAATGACACCCCTCACAAGAGTAATGTAAAGCGATCCACCCGCTAACAGATCACATTGCCGTGAGGTGGGAGCCGTGTCCTGTATCTGAATCAAGGACATGAAGTAAACACTAATACACCTGAGATAAGGCGGCTCCATCACCTGCCAGCTCCTAAGACATGAGATACACACAGATACGGCTGTGCTCACTTGTTTAGCGATGGCTTCCAGATCTTGGTCCTGGACGATGTCCTCCCTCAGGTGCAGGCGGGTGAGACGGGTGCTCTGCGGCTCCGAAAATAAGGTGAAGAAGCTCTCGTGGGGCTCAAATCCGCTGTCTGCATTCACCAGCTCGATGTATCTGTGAAATGACAATGGGTAATGTCACGCACCAAGGTTTAAAGGGGTTGTCCAGGACTGACAAATTAAAGGACATATAGGTATGTCATAGGTCGCCTCCGTCCCTTTAATATGGACTCATGCGCTGAGCTCGCATCATTCTCTGCACATGTCGGATGATTTGATCAGACCACATGTGCAGCTAGCAGGAGCATGAGGATCGGGGGATCAGAGATCCACCAGCTCCTGTGAACCCGTTAGATTTCTCTGTCAAACTCTGACTTTTCTCCGCCGCCATCAGTGACCCTGTGATGCGATCACAGGGCGCCAATGTGTTTACAAGACAGTGCGGGCTCATATGATGACTCATATAGAAGTGATGACTCACTCATTCACAGAAGTGATCATTTCTACAGTACAGAGCCGTGCTGAAGCACCAATCTGTACTGCAGGAGCGATCGGACACTCCGTGTCGAGGCGCCCAAAGCGGACAAATTGGAGTTGAGCTGCAGTACCCATGAACAGCCACCAAAGGTGCTGTTCTGTCTCCTGTGTACAGTAGAAGGAGGTGCAAAGCAGCTGTAATCTGAGCACAGATCATCACTATCTACATCATGGACAATCCCTTTAAGGACTGCACTGCAGACATGTTGGAGGTCTGTAGGATAAGAGCTCCCAGCTCTACCTACACTCAGGCCAGTCCGTTACTTACTCGTTCACTAGCCGGTCGCAGATCTCGCTGGGCAGGAAGATATCTGGATGTAGACGTAGGATGTCGTTGTCTAGGAGGTAGCAGAGTGTCCCCTTTAAGTTTCGGAGGCAGAAGTCAGTGCAGATGGTCATGAGAGATTCTGGGCTGTCCGTTGCCATCTTGCTGCTTGGTGTAAGGGAATAAACTTGCTGGATAGAATGGGCACCAGGACAATGATGCCCTCCTCCGAGGTTAACTCTTCTGGGACATGGAGGGGCCGTTCTGTAGGTAAAAAGCAAACCTGGTTAGAGGGTGGACCTCAAAGGTCCGTGTACTGCGGTAGAGTCCAATGGGAGCCCCTGTGGGGTAATCCAAAAAGATGGCTCCATGAAAGAGGCTACGGGTATGCCCCTTCACCTGACATGTTGGTGCTATGATTCCAGATGAGGGAGATCAAAAGGGGTTTTGCAATTAGATTGCAAGCTCTGATGGTGCCAGGACACGATAAACAGTAATTGGTGCTGGTAACGAGGAAGCGAGTGATTCTCTTAATCCCCCGTCAGGGCGATCACAGATCATGACGTCAATTCTGATGGTGTCACCTACCACACCGCCCCGGAACAGGTGGACAACCTACCGGACTGGGAGAGCACAGGACCAGAAGATGGTTACATTCTCCAACCCACCCACTGGGATCAAAGAGGGACCACCAGTCTCTTGCCCAATAAAAGAGAAATTCAAGTTCCCTACTACAAACACCATAACACAAAGGCTAATTCTGGACCACAGCAGGGGATTGCTCGAATATGAAGCAAACACCCCGCAGAGGCTCGTTATCAATCCTGCTGATCACATCATCTGGAGGTGAAATGATCTGCGGCGGGTTATCACAGGTGCAATATGACGTAAGGGAATCCACAGCAAATAACACCAGGGAGATCGGAGAGATCTATAGAAATTGAGATGGACAGGCAGTGAATGCTGATCCCAGCACAAGTGGATCACTTATAGCAATTCCATGGTACATACAGAGATGCACAATATCCGTACAGAGAGGGAGGAGGGTTCACACATCAGCCAGGGGGGGCACAAGTGACAACACAGATCCCTATCAGCACCGGAGAGGCTCCAGATCACAGCATAAGTAAATGTATGGAAAGCTGGGTGATAATGTCTCCCACAAGGGCCATCATGGCCGTATTTGTTGTCACCCAGCTTTGCCGGACTCCTGAATAACAAGGTATGGAAGGGAGGGACAGATCAATGCCTCTTTTCCAGATTTACCAACCTGGTGATTGGGAAAGTTGAATTACAACCTTAATGGAATTGGTAATTATGGCCAAGTGGAAGGTCACCCAACTTTCCCAGATTCCTTAACAGCGAGATATTGAAGTGAGGGGGATATCAGTGCACCTCTTGCACATTTGCCAATCAGGTGATTGGGAAAGTTGAATTATAACCTGTAATGATGGCCATGTGAGAGGTCTCTCATCTTTCCCAGATTCCTGAATGTCACATCTGTCTATTTATACAGTGATGTGAGAGTGGAGGATTCATTCAGCCAGACGGCCACGAAAACTGGGTCACAACCAATATGGCTGTGATTAAAGCATCTACTCTTGTTGTCACCCAGCTTTCCCTCATCCATGAATAGTGAATATGCCTAATAAACCTCCACTGGTTGTCACCCAGGATCCTGTTTATACAGTGCAGGCTGGATCAGTGCACATACAGGTAAATTTACCAGTCAGGAGTCAGGTAAAGCTGGGTGGGTGACGACGTCTTCATCACTTGTAATATAAACTATTTTGGTTGTTATTCAGCTTTCTCAGACTCCTAAATGGCAAATCTGTCTTCTTAGAATAATGCACCTTCAGGCAGATTTACCATTTAGGTGTTGGGAAAGCTGAGTGACAACCTCTGCAGCTTCTAGGGGTACATGGAAGCCTCTTGAAAGTTTATTATTCAGGTGATTGGGAGAGTGAGTCACAGCTTCATGGACCCAGGGATATATTGCTGCATCTCTACACAGACTTACCATGCAGGTGTCAAGAAAAATGCACGACAACCTCTGTTGGAGCTTTAAATTAGAGCCATATTGGTGGTCACCCTGCTTTCCTAGACTCCTGAATGGCCGATCCACATATCATTGTAGAGATATGGGAGCAGGGGAAGCGGCTGGGAACATCCAAGCAGATGCAGCATTCAGGAGGCGGCAGAGCTGGCTGACAACCTCAGCCGGTAATGGAAGCCATATTAATTGTCACCCAGCTTTCCCGGAGGCTATTGTAGAGATATGAAAGGCAGAAGAGCACTTATGTAGCACTCAGGTGGCAGCAGAGTTGACCTCAGCAGGGCCGGTAATGGAGGCCATATTGGTTGTCACCCAGCTTTCCCAGATCCTACTGTAAAGTTATGGGAGTGGGGAAGGCAGCAGGGCACATACAGGCAGATGCAGCAATCAGGTGGGGGCAAAGCTGACTGACAACCTCAGCAGGTAACGGAGGCCATATTGGTTGTCACCCAGCTTTCAAAGACTCTTGAATGGCAGATACATTTATTTATACACTACCATGAGCATAAAAGATGCATCAGTGCACAGGGGTCAATGGGCGTTAACCTCAGCAGGGCCAGTAATGGAGGCCATATTGGTTGTCACCCAGCTTTCCCAAACTCCTGAATGGCAGATCTATTTATTTATACAGTAGTATGAGTGGAAAGATGCACCAATGCCTTACTATACAGGAGTCAATGGACTACAACCTCTAAGGCACTGGTATTTATTACTATGTTGGTTTTCACCCAGCTTTCCTGGATCCTGAATGGCAGATCCACATACTATTGTAAAGATTTGGAAGCGGGGGAGGCAGCAAGGCGCATATAGGCAGATGCAACACTCAGGAGGGGGCAGAGCTTGCTGGTAACCTCAGCAGGGCCAATAATGGAGGCCATATTGATACTCACCCAGCTTTCCCAGATCCTGAATGGCAGATCCATTTATTAATAAACTTCAATATGGATGAAAGATGCATCAATGGGCGACAACCTCTACAGCGCTGGTAATTATGACTATATTGGTTGTCACCCAGCTTTTCTGGGCTCCTGAATGGCAGATGCATTTAATTACACAATACTATGAGCAGAAAGCTGCATCCATCCATGCCTTACTGTACAGGGGTCAATGGGGGACATCCTCAGCAGGGCCGGTAATGGAGGCCATATTGGTTGTCACCCAGCTTTCCCAGCACTGGCCTCTCCCGGTATACACAGTGTGGAGCTCAGGTAATCCCCGGTGATGGCCGCCGGCTCCGGCCTCGCAGTGTGGGGGGATGATGACACAGGAGGATCCGTCCTCACCTCTGCTCCTCGGTGCGGTGTCCGCCGTCCTCCTCCCGGGGCTGTGATCCTCCCCTCCCGTCCTCACACACGATCCTCCGCCTCCTGCTCACAAGGCATCCTTCGGGCTCCGCTGTCAACAAATTCTGACGTCACTTCCGCTCTGCCCCCATAGCAACCGGACCGCTTGTGCCATTCCAGTCATCCCCCGGAAACATGGAAACCAGCACTTGAGTTCCGCATGGAAAAAAATATAGTGAGAAGGAGAGGAAGAAAGGATGGAGAGGAGAGGAGGGAGAGAGAGTAGGAGGAGGGGATGGGGTAGAAGGAGGAATAGAGAGAAGGAGAAAAGGGAGAAAGGAGGGGGAGAGGGGTGAGGAAGAGAGGGAGAGAGGAGGAGAGGGAAAGAGGAGGAGAGGGGAAGAGGAGAGGGAAAGAGAGAGAGGGAGAGAGGAGAGGAGAGAGAGAGGAGGAGAGGGAAAGAGAGAGAGAGAGGAGGAGGAGAGGGAAAGAGAGAGAGGGAGAGAGGAGGAGGAGAGGAGAGAGAGTAGGAGGAGGGGAGGGGGAGAGAAGGGAGGAAGAGAGAGAAGGAGAAAAGGGAGGGAGGAGGGGGTGAGGAGGAGAGGGAGGGAGGAGGAGAGGGAAAGAAGAGGAGGAGAGGGAAAGAGAGAGGGAGATAGGAAGAGGAAAAGAGGGAGAGAGGAGAGGGAAAGAGAGAGGAGGAGAGAGGGAGAGAGGAAGTGGAAAAGAGGGAGAGAGGAGGAGAGGGAAAGAGAGGAGAGGAAAAGAGAGAGGAAGAGGAAAAGACGAGGAGAGGAAAAGAGAGGAGGAGAGGGAGAGAAGAGGAGGAGAGGAAAGAGAGGAGGAGAGGGAGAGAAGAGGAGGAAAGAGAGGAGGAGATGGAAAGAGAGAGGAAGTGGAAAAGAGGGAGAGAGGAGGAGAGGGAAAGAGAGGAGAGGAAAAGAGAGAGGAAGAGGAAAAGAGGAGGAGAGGAAAAGAGAGGAGAAGAGGGAGAGAAGAGGAGGAGAGGGAAAGAGAGAGGGAGAGGGAAAGAGGAGGAGAGGAAAAGAGAGGAGGAGAGGGAGAGAAGAGGGGGAAAGAGAGGAGGAGAGGGAAAGAGAGGAGAGGAAAAGAGAGAGGAGGAGAGGAAAAGAGGGGGAGGAGAGGGAGAGAAGAGGAGGAGAGGGAAAGAGAGAGGGAAAGAGGAAGAGAGGAAAAGAGAGGAGGAGAGGAAGAGAAGAGGAGGAAAGGAAAGAGAGAGAGAGGGAAAGAGAGGAGGAGAGGGAAAGAGAGAGGGAGAGAGGAAGTGGAAAAGAGGAAGAAAGGAGAGGGAAAGAGAGAGGAGAGGGAGAGAGGAGGAGAGGGAAAGAGAGAGGAAGAGGGAGAGAGGATGAGAGGAAGAGAGAGGGAGAGAAGAGGAGAGGGAAAGAGAGAGGGAGAGAGGAGAGGGAAAGAGAGAGGGAGAGAGGAGAGGGAAAGAGAGAGGGAGAGGGAAAGAGGAGGAGGAGAGGGAAAGAGAGAGGAAGAGGAAAAGAGGGAGAGAGGAGGAGAGGGAGAGAAGAGGAGGAGAGGGAAAGAGAGAGGAGTTGGAGAGGGAGGAGGAGAGGGAGAGAGGAGGAGAGGGAAAGAGAGAGAGGAGAGAGAGGATGAGAGGGAGGTAAGAGGAGGAGAGGGAAAGAGAGAGGAAGAGGAAAAGAGGGAGAGAGGAGGAGAGGGAAAGAAGAGGAGGAGATGGAAAGAGAGAGGGAGATAGGAAGAGGAAAAGAGGGAGAGAGGAGGAGAAGGAAAGAGAGGAGGCGAGGGAAAGAGAGAGGGAGAGAAGAGGAGGAGAGGGAAAGAGAGAGGGAGAGAGGAAGAGGAAAAGAGGGAGAGAGAGGAGGAGAGGGAAAGAGAGAGGAAGAGGAAAAGAGGGAGAGAGGAGGAGAGGGAAAGAGAGGAGGAGAGGGAGAGAAGAGGAGGAGAGGGAAAGAGAGAGGGAGAGAGAGGAGGAGGAGAGGGAGGAGGAAGAGAGGGAGAGAGGAGGAGAGGGAGAGAGGAGGAGAGGGAAAGATAGAGGGAGAGAGGAGGAGAGGGAGAGAAGAGGGAGAGAGGAGGAGAGGCAGAGGATCCGGGAGCATCCGATTTGGGGAGATTTTTCTCCCCGGACACAAAAATCCAGCATGCTCCAATTGTGCCAGGAGAAAAATCCGATTCCTCCCGGATTCTCCCGGACATCCAAAAACCGGATGCCAAAAGACATTCATCCAGCGTATTCTGGCCCCATAGGGTTACTATAGGGCCAGAATCGGATCCGGGGGTGTCCGCTTCACACCGGACAGTCCCGGATCCAAAAAAACGTGGTGTGAAGGCACCCTAAACCGGGGTGTGCTTCACACCACGGTGTGATCAGGTCCAGGGCTGTCCGGGGTGACCCTGACAGCCCTGGACCTGATTATCACACTGTGCAGCCCTATGGGGCTGGATGGAGCCGGATGACAGCTATCTGCCATCCGGTTTCCATCTCTCCAGGAAAATCCGGGTGTGTACAGATTTTTGTCCCGGACACAAAAACTCTGCTTTCGGTTCTGTGTGCTGATCCGGTCCGGGGCTGTCAGGTTCATCCCTGATAGCCCCAGATCGGATCTTGCCGTGGTGTGAAGCCACCCTTAGAGGGGAGAGGAGGCAGGGACAGAAGTGGGAAGAAAAGGAGAGGTGAGTTGGGACAGGGTGATGGAGGAGGGGAGAGAGAGAAGGTTGTTAAAATGAAGTGGAGGGGCACTCAGATGTGGTCATAAAGAGGAGACCCTATTTCTTGTATCTGCACACCAGTACTCGGTGTGTCCATGTATTCCATAGGCCACACACCTGTGCACAGGGCCTGGTGTAAACCTTTCCAAGCCTTTATTCGGTTGATATATGTGTTCTATGGCTTATTTTTCTGTGGTTCGAGCTGTAGCTTTTATTACCATTATGTGGTCCATACGACTTCCTGATTTATTTTTGTTCCATTTTTTGGGAGTCCAAATGACCAAAAAACACCCAATTTTTACTTTCTATATCAGAATAGACATCATTTCCAACCTCCTAAAGGGTTCTTCCCAACTTCATGAATGGGTATTGTCACAGAGTAAATGTAGAGAGGTTCCAGCTCACCATCATCTATCCTCTACTATGCGAAGTGCGGGAGGTCGGCTCTACCAAGGTTCGGAAGATGTTGATGAAGAAAGAGGGAATCCAACCCCATGGACATGCAGACTTCATGATTGGGCGGCTGTGTCACTGGAGCGCACTACTAATCTCAGCCGGCTCCTTACAAGATGGACAGCAGCAGCGGTGGTCGGTCTCCAAGGCAACAAGCTGTAAACAGAAGTGTGACCATGTCCCTATGTAAAGGTTGGAATAATTCTTCAACATCTACAAGGAGTTTGTATGTTCGCCCCGTGTTTGCATGGGTTTCCTCCGGGCACTCCGGTTTCCTCCCACATTTCAAAGACATACAGATAGGATACTGACTGCAGCGGTGGCCTCATATAGCCACACACTACGGGTGGCGTCACGATTTATTCTACTAAAACTGTTAACCCCTTTTTATTGACTGCTCGGGACCACGGAGCCTGGTGGAGTCACCGTGACCACCCAGCAGGCCCAGACGACGGCGAGAGAGACTCAGGGCCCGGTTCCGAATACCCCATGGCCATGGCCCCAGTGGGCAACTCAATAACATAACTCCTCCTAAGGGTGCACAACCCCTAAACATGGACTGCAGATGTCATTAATTGACACTTGGACTGAGTGAGCCCCAGCACTTGTCCGGGTTCACCGGGTGCAGCCACTGGCCCTATCTGCAAGGGTGTGGTGACATTTTACTTTTACACCAGGGCTACACGATCCTTTGTGCGACCAAACAAACCATTTGTGTAACTTGTCAGTGATTTTTTTTTTTTACATTGTGACTGTGTTATGGAAATCAATATATATCAATATACGAAAATATCCAAAGATTTATCTATTGTACTTCATATCTAGCATATATGTATCCCTTTAAGCACTTGCCTTTAAGAGGATTAAGTAGTGTTTTCATATCAAGCATTGTACTGCAAGTTATAGACTGTTTAGAGAAACAATGAAGGCCACATAGTCTGGGAATGAAACCAATGTCTAGCATGTTTTGGTAAGAAGGGAAAGTGTTCCAAAACACACCAGATAATGAAGGGGTGCGATGGGTTAATAGTACCAAATGATGGAAAAATAAAAGGATACACTTCAATTGGCGATAGTTGTGTCCCAATATGTCACATGAGACAACGTAACCACTTGGATAATGAGATTTTTCAATATGACTAAAGTTGCTGGAATGCTAACAGCTGATACATGCTCCCTATGTGTGTGTATAGGGAGAGACCTGTGACTCATGGGGCGGGAAAAAGCCATTGGCTTAAGGCCAACCTCATGGACTAGTCACCTGAGCTTGCGGTTGGGGTAGTACGTATCAGCTCTTCACTTTAACATAACATTATTAGTCTTACTAGTAGCATAATGATGTTTAGGTCCCTTAGCAGGAACACTCTTTACCCACTGGTGCATGCACACTTTAGGGGAAGGATGTGCGTAAACCTATTATCTATTCTGGGATGGTTTCTAATTTGCAGCCCTGAAAAAATTGGAAACATTGGCAAGTGTACATTAAAAATATTTTTTTACTGGTTATAACATCGGTGGATCCATTTCAGTTTTCTCCTCCAGGAAAGGATGTGATGATGTTCGGTTCGTTGGGTGCCTGACTGCTGAGCCTGCAATTGGCAGCAGTGGTCAGGAAACTGGAACAGGACATCGTCCTATGTACACAGATAAATGTTTGGGTACAATAACTTGATTGTTACATTAAAGACTAGGTGGGACAATGTCTGTTGCTTTTCATTCTTGGGGGTCAGTTTGTAGAATTAAAGAAATAATGGCACTCACCAGGACTTCGCCTTATCAAATCACCTTTATTACATCTTCTTAAAATTACATGCGATGGCAGGTGGACAAGCGCAGCATAGTATCAGGATGACAGCTGTTTCGTGTCATCTCGACACTTCTACAAGCGCAGCATAGTATCAGGATGACAGCTGTTTCGTGTCAGATCGACACTTCTACAAGCGCAGCATAGTATCAGGATGACAGCTGTTTCGTGTCAGATCGACACTTCTACAAGCGTAGCATAGTATCAGGATGACAGCTGTTTCGTGTCAGCTCGACACTTCTACAAGCGCAGCATAGTATCAGGATGACAGCTGTTTCGTATCAGCTCGACACTTCTACAGATCCTCTCCGTCCCTACCGATCTGGTGAGTGCCATTTTTTCTTTAATTCTACAAATGGATATGCCTTAATCTTGAATGAACACCAGTAGTATGCCTGTTTTTTCACACACAACACTCTAAAATACCATGTCTGTATGCCCAGAATAGCTTTTTCTTAGAACAGATTGTTGCTTCTGTTTTTTTTGCTGTGTTGGATTGTTGGGGGTCAGTTTGACACCAGCTCTGTTTCTTGAAGCCCTCTCTTAACTGACTGCTGCACCGACAACCCGTCCTGTTCACTACACAGCAGGATCAATCTATTGTGGCCACTTCTCATGGCAGTCAATTATCCTGCTACATATTGGACACCAACCTCTGGTTGTCACTGGTTTGTCAGGAGGCACAGATGAGACTGTAGAGGCCACTTGCAGAAGGTCCCAGCGTTTGGCCAAACAGTCAAAATCCTAAAACAAGTCTCTGTCGCTTTAAGGGTAAGTTCACACTTACCCGGCGTGTTTGCGTCGGCGGCTGGGCGGGACCCGCCAGGAAGCTCCGGCGCCGTGCACCGGCTTCCTGGCGGGTATGAGCGGCGGGAGCCGGGCGGTATCCGGCGGCTGCCCAGCGGGTTCTCGGCGGCGATTCTGCAGCGGCTGGAAGCAGCACATGTTTCTGCTTGCAGCCGCTGCAGAACCGCCGGTTTTTCCAACATGTTCATTCTTTGCTAACCCGCTGGGAAACCTGCGGGTTAGCAACGGATGACGCTGGGGAACCGCCGGTATGTGCACAGCCTTGGGCTGTTTACATTAGTTTTAATGTTAATCCAAACGCCGGTTTGGATTAACATAAATTAACATAAAACTAATGTAAACAAAACGGCGGTTTACACAGGTAAACCGCCGAAAACACGCCCAGTGTGCACATACCCTAAGAGACATTTCACTTTTAGTGAAAGCTGAAGGGCACTAGGACCCAGCTGATCCCTTACCTTGAGCTGTCTATATATTCCTCTTGACTCTCAGGATGCACTGCTGGTGACAGCTTGTCAGAATTTTGGAGGAAGCTTCTCAGTTCTTGCAGTGTATGCTGGTGTTTCTGATGAATTGCTCTGTGGATCTTCTCAAGCTAAGTGTTTCTTCCCTTCCCTCTTTGTTTGTTTCCCTGGTGTGTTTCTTTAGCTGGTAGCCGGGCTGACTAGTGTTCACCCGCTCTGATCCTTGTGTAGTTGTAGTTCAGGGTCAGTCAGGGAATAGGTATCCTGGTGGCGACAGTTGCAGAAACTGTATAGGGACGTTAGGGGAGCCAGGTGTCAGCGCTAGTTTATCTAGGGTTCACCACCTACCCTTTTGCCCTTAGCATCAGGGACTCCTTTCCTTTGTAAAGTGCTATGGATTTAATAGTGCTATATAAATGATTAAATATTATTATTATTCTCCAGCACACCGACTGAGGAAGAAGTTACTACATTCTCCAATCCAAAGACCCTCCTGATGAAGATGCTACATTCTCCAATCCAAAGACCCTCCTGATGAAGATGCGACATTCTGCAGCCCACCGACCCTCCTGATGAAGAAGATGCTACATTCTCCAGCCAACCGACCCTCCTGACGAAGATGCTACATTCTCCAGCTCACCAATCCTCCTGACGAAGATGCTACATTCTCCAGCTCACCAATCCTCCTGATGAAGATGCTACATTCTCCAGCTCACCAATCTTCCTGATGAAGATGCTACATTCTCCAGCTCACCAATCCTCCTGACGAAGATGCTACATTCTCCAGCTCACCAATCCTCCTGATAAAGATGCTACATTCTCCAGCTCACCAATCCTCCTGATAAGGATGCTACATTCTCCAGCTCACCAATCCTCCTGATGAAGATTCTACATTCTCCAGCTCACCAATCCTCCTGATAAAGATGCTACATTCTCCAGCTCACCAATCCTCCTGACAAAGATGCTACATTCTCCAGCTCACCAATCCTCCTGATGAAGATGCTACATTCTCCAGCTCACCAATCCTCCTGATGAAGATGCTACATTCTCCAGCTCACCAATCCTCCTGATGAAGATGCTACATTCTCCAGTCCACCAACACTCCTGATAAAGATGCTACATTCTCCAGCTCACCAATCCTCCTGACGAAGATGCTACATTCTCCAGCTCACCAATCCTCCTGATAAAAATGCTACATTCTCCAGCTCACCAATCCTCCTGATGAAGATGCTACATTCTCCAGCTCACCAATCCTTCTGATGAAGATTCTACATTCTCCAGCTCACCAATCCTCCTGATTGTCAGTATTCCAGGTTTTCCGGCCTGCCGTTTGACCATTTTGCCCTCAGTCTGCATGGAGATCATTGTTTTGTTTGCCCTTCTTCCTGTCTCGTTTCCATAAAGACCTGGCTCAGGTGAGCATTAACTGCTTGAGTATACTGGTTCCTGGTTTGCTCCTGCTCAGCTGTTTTCCTTGGTCCACTCACTTCCCTGGAGCTCTGTGAGATCTCGGTTCACCTTACAGCTTCCTGCATCGTGCTTCTGGTTCCGCTGCTTTATCTTCAGGCTCGGACATTCAAGTTTGTAAGCAACCTCCCGGTCATTACCTTATGTACTGTGTGCTTTTGGAACTTGAGTTTCATTACCTCCTTGGAACTGTGTTTTGAACTTGTTACCCGGACATCCGGGTGTGGGGACTTTTTGCCACGGACTATATCTTTCCGGTCGTTCCAGTGCAAGGACTTGCGCTATGGACTACATGCATCCGGATTTACATACTTTGGACTATTTGTTTATCGGACTGCTTCCATAAGGACTGTGCTCGACGTTATATATATATATGGTTGTGTTATGTTTGTGTGCTTTTGCTGTGTACTAAAGTTCACCTTGTTTTGCTGTGTGTGTATAAATACTTTGCACCCAAGAACCCGTCTCTGCTCTTCATTTGCCCTTAAGCGATCAGACTCCTCACAACCTATACAATAGTATTACACTGATGAAGATGCTACATTCTCCAGCTCACCAATCCTCCTGATAAAGATGCTACATTCTCCAGCTCACCAATCCTCGTGATAAAGATGCTACATTCTCCAGCTCACCAATCCTCCTGATAAAGATGCTACATTCTCCAGCTCACCAACCCTCCTGATGAAGATGCTACATTCTCCAGCTCACCTAATCTCCTGATGAAGATGCTACATTCTCCAGCTCACCAATCCTCCTGATAAAGATGCTACATTCTCCAGCTCACCAATCCTCCTGATAAAGATGCTACATTCTCCAGCTCACCAATCCTCGTGATAAAGATGCTACATTCTCCAGCTCACCAATCCTCCTGATAAAGATGCTACATTCTCCAGCTCACCAACCCTCCTGATGAAGATGCTACATTCTCCAGCTCACCTATCCTCCTGATGAAGATGCTACATTCTCCAGCTCACCAATCCTCCTGATAAAGATGCTACATTCTCCAGCTCACCAATCCTCCTGATAAAGATGCTACATTCTCCAGCTCACCAATCCTCCTGATGAAGATGCTACATTCTCCAGCTCACCAATCCTACTGATGAACATGCTACATTCTCCAGCTCACCAACCCTCCTGATGAAGATGCTACATTCTCCAGCTCACCAATCCTCCTGATGAAGATGCTACATTCTCCAGTCCACCAACACTCCTGATGAAGATGCTACATTCTCCAGCTCACCAATCCTCCTGATAAAGATGCTACATTCTCCAGCTCACCAATCCTCCTGATAAGGATGCTACATTCTCCAGCTCACCAATCCTCCTGATGAAGATTCTACATTCTCCAGCTCACCAATCCTCCTGATAAAGATGCTACATTCTCCAGCTCACCAATCCTCCTGACGAAGATGCTACATTCTCCAGCTCACCAATCCTCCTGATAAAAATGCTACATTCTCCAGCTCACCAATCCTCCTGATGAAGATGCTACATTCTCCAGCTCACCAATCCTTCTGATGAAGATTCTACATTCTCCAGCTCACCAATCCTCCTGATGAAGATGCTACATTCTCCAGCTCACCAATCCTCCTGATGAAGATGCTACATTCTCCAGCCCACCGACCCTCTTGATTATGAAGCCACTATATTCTCCAACTCACCGACCCTCCTGATGAATAAGATGCTACATTCTTCAGCCAACTGATCCTCCTGATGAAGATGCTTCATTTTCCAAACCACCGACTCTCCTGACGGAGAAGATGCTTCATTCTCTAACCCACCGACCCTCCTGATAAAGATTCTACATTCTCCAGCCAACCGACCCTCTTGATGAAGAAGCCACTACATTCTCCAACCCACCGACCCTCCTGCCGAAGAAGATTCTACATTCTCCATTTGTGCTGCAATGTATGTGCTGTCTGTAAAAGATTTCTATGTGTTTATATGAACTTTGGTTTTCCTACATACATATAATGTGTGTATCTGCTGAGCAAATGCACAAATGTTCTTATAAACACACAGAAATATCTGCAGCACACACTACACATGTGCCTCATATACAGACAAGGTGTCAGATGTGCAGCTGCAAAGAGCACACACCTCCTCCCCTTTCTCCTCTGGACTGTGTCTGCGCATGGAGAGCTGACCACACAACAAGATACAGATCCAGAGGAGGGCAGTGATGTCACTACATGAATATTCATTTCCTGGGGAGTGGGCTGCAGAGAACTAAGTGATCACTCACTGTGATTGACAGATGGAATGAATACCTTTTTTTTTTGCAGTTTGCAGAGGATAGGAGGGAAGTATTAGCAAAATAAATATATGAACAGAAAAAGCTTTACTGGTTCAATTAGAAAATGATATCAGTTACATATGGGTTTTTGACCTGACAGATTCTCTTTAAGACCAAGGTGAAGGCATAAGCTGAAACACGTAGTCCCCATTGGAAGTAATATGGCCCATCCTACATATTTTTATTGTGCATATTTATTCTTAGGGTATGTATAGGGTGTCTGATTGACAGCCTGTGTTGAGTCGGGGCACCAACGCCCGTGGGAGGTAGGGTAACAGCAATTTAGGGCCAGTTAGTTCTTTTGACCCTACACTACTATATATGTTGATAATTTTTATATACCAGTCTCTTACAGAGTGTTCACCTGCTGAATACTTTTAAGTAATTTCAAATTGCTTCTTCTCACCCACAAAGCTCTTCACAGTGCAGCACCCCCCTACATCTCCTCCCTCATCTCTGTCTATCACCCCACCCATTCTCTACGTTCTACAAATGACCTTCGACTAACATCTGCACTAATCCGATCCTCCCACTCCCGGCTCCGAGACTTCTCCCGAGCTGCACCAATCCTCTGGAATGCTTTACCCCAAGAAATCAGGACTATCCACAACTTGCATAGCTTCAGACGATCCCTAAAAACACATCTTTTTAAGGCGGCATATCATACTCCCTAATAGAAGTCCTTTATACTGTATACAGCCCATTCACTATCTCTCTGGACATAATCTCTTCTTCAAACTCCATCAAACCTAAAAGCTCTACACAGATTGTCTGGTGACCATTCATGTAACTTTATTTCTATCCCCCTCTTCCTCAAGATGCCTGGACCATCACTGTAATAAGCCCCTGTACTTTGTGTAACCCCTATCTCGTTGTAGATTGCCAGCTCTTTTGAGCAGGGTCACCTTAATTTTTGCCTTAATTATTGTATTGTACTTTTTACATTGATTCTAGGATTATTGTATTGTATCTAAATACTGTACTGTACTTTTTACATTGATTCTCTGCTTAGTGTATTGGATTGTTTTTTATATTGATTCTCTACTTTACTTACTTACTGTATTGGATATTTTTATTGTTACCTATGACCGTTTGTATATCACTGTATTGTAAAGCGCTGCGGAATATGTTGGTGGCGCTATATAAATAAAGATTTATTATTATAAGTAGTATTAATCAAGTATAGTTTAAAAGTTTTGTTATCATTTTCTTGGTCTTGTAGTACACAATAGAATAGACTAGACTATGTACGAGCCGTGTCTCCATCACCAGTGAGATGTTACTACAGAATAGACCAGACTATGTACGAGCCGTGTCTTCATCACCAGTCAAATGTTACTACAGAACAGACCAGACTATGTATGAGCCGTGTCTCCATCACCAGTGAGATGTTACTACAGAATAGACCAGACTATGTATGAGCCGTGTCTTCATCACCAGTGAAATGTTACTACAGAATAGACCAGACTATGTACGAGCCGTGTCTTCATCACCAGTGAGATGTTACTACAGAATAGACCAGACGATGTACGAGCCGTGTCTCCATCACCAGTGGAATGTTACTACAGAACAGACCAGACTATGTACGAGCCGTGTCTCCATCACCAGTGAGATGTTACTACAGAATAGACCAGACTATGTATGAGCCGTGTCTTCATCACCAGTGAAATGTTACTACAGAATAGACCAGACTATGTACGAGCCGTGTCTTCATCACCAGTGAGATGTTACTACAGAATAGACCAGACTATGTACGAGCCGTGTCTCCATCACCAGTGAGATGTTACTACAGAATAGACCAGACTATGTACGAGCCGTGTCTCCATCACCAGTGAGATGTTCCTACAGAATAGACCAGACTATGTATGAGCCGTGTCTTCATCACCAGTGAAATGTTACTACAGAATAGACCAGACTATGTACGAGCCGTGTCTCCATCATCAGTGAAATGTTACTACAGAATAGACCAGACTATGTACGAGCCGTGTCTCCATCACCAGTGAGATGTTACTACAGAATAGACCAGACTATGTACGAGCCGTGTCTTCATCACCAGTGAGATGTTCCTACAGAATAGACCAGACTATGTACGAGCCGTGTCTTCATCACCAGTGAGATGTTCCTACAGAATAGACCAGACTATGTACGAGCCGTGTCTTCATCACCAGTGAGATGCTACTACAGAATAGACCAGACTATGTACGAGCCGTGTCTTCATCACCAGTGAAATGTTACTACAGAATAGACCAGACTATGTACGAGCCGTGTCTCCATCACCAGTGAAATGTTACTACAGAGTAGACCAGACTATGTACGAGCCATGTCTTCATCACCAGTGAAATGTGCCTACAGAGTAGACCAGACTATGTACGAGCCGTGTCATCATCACCAGTGAAATGTTACTACAGAATAGACCAGACTATGTACGAGCCGTGTCTCCATCACCAGTGAAATGTTACTACAGAGTAGACCAGACTATGTACGAGCCATGTCTCCATCACCAGTGAGATGTTACTACAGATTAGACCAGACTATGTACGAGCAGTGTCTCCATCACCAATGAAATGTTACTACAGAGTAGACCAAACTATGTACGAGCCGTGTCTCCATCACCAGTGAAATGTTACTACAGAATAGACCAGACTATGTACGATCCGTGTCTTCATCATTAGTGAAATGTTACTACAGAATAGACCAGACTATGTACGAGCCGTGTCTCCATCACCAGTGAAATGTTACTACAGAATAGACCAGACTATGTACGAGCCGTGTCTTCATCACCAGTGAAATGTTACTACACAATAGACCAGACTATGTACGAGCCGTGTCTTCATCACCAGTCAAATGTTACTACAGAACAGACCAGACTATGTATGAGCCGTGTCTCCATCACCAGTGAAATGTTACTACAGAATAGACCAGACTATGTACGAGCCGTGTCTCCATCACCAGTGAGATGTTCCTACAGAATAGACCAGACTATGTACGAGCCATGTCTTCATCACCAGTGAAATGTTACTACAGAATAGACCAGACTATGTACGAGCCGTGTCTTCATCACCAGTGAGATGTTACTACAGAATAGACCAGACTATGTATGAGCCGTGTCTTCATCACCAGTGAAATGTTACTACAGAATAGACCAGACTATGTACGAGTCGTGTCTTCATCACCAGTGAAATGTGCCTTGATGTGAAGACCTCGTCCATTGACTTCATTGGTGATTTGTCCATAGCTATTCTGCTATTGCCATCTGGTGTCTTCGCTGCATCTTGAGTGATCATTGATCCGAGTAGGGTGAAGTGACTGAAGTCCTTTACTACTACCATCCATCTCACATGTGTCCCGGTCATACCTGGCAGTAGTCAAGATCTTTGCCTTCTTTGTATTGAGTAGGAGACCCATGTTGGAGTCATCCATCTTAGCACTCTGGAATAAGTCTTTCTATGCATTTAACTATATAAAAGCCCTATCGAGTCAGTCTGTGTGTCTGTAATTTTGTTCTGAAAACAGCGCCACCTATAGGACATCGTGTAAATTACCGTCAAACTGGAAAATTACAGTGGAATGTGAAGAAGCCCTCAAGTTTGGTTGATCAGTCAAAGAAAACAGCGCCGCCTGTAAGACATCTGTGATCGGTGCCACACTCCATCCGAGACACTGAGCACAGTGCAACTATTCATTATCTCCTGTGTCCGCTCTGTTATACCCTTGGGAAGGGAGCATCCTGCTGTTGCTGCAGCTCCTCAGCGTACAGGGGGAGAGACAAGTCACACACGGGTGAGTGAGACAGTGCACAATGGGGGTAGAGAGAGCACACAGGGGGAGAGATGGTACAAGGGGAGAGCGAGCGTGCAGGGGAAAGCGCACAGGGGCGAGAGAAAGTGTACAGGGGAGAGACAGCACAAGGGGAGAGAGATAGCGCACAAGGGGAGAGAGAGAACAGAGCGAGAGAGCGCACAGGGGGAGGAGAGAGCGCACAGGGGAAAGAGAGAGCACACAGGGTGGAGAGAGAGATTGCAGAGGGGGGAGAGAGTGCACAGGGGATAAAGACAGCACAAGAGGAAAAAGACAGCACAAGGGGAGAGAGAACGCACAAGGGTGAGAGAAAGCGCACAGGGGGAGAGACAGCACAAGGAGAGATTGAGAGAGCACAGGGGCGAGAGAAAGCACACAGGGGAAAGACAGCACAAGGAGAGAGAGTGCACAAGGGGAAGAGAGACAGCACACAGGGAGGAAGAGAGAGTGCACAGGGGGGAGTGAGAGTGCATGGAGGAGGAGAGCACATAGGGGAAAAAGGCAGCATGGGGGGAGAGAGAGTGCACATGATGGTGAGCAGTGCGCCTGCCAGGCTACGGCCCCCCCCATACAGCAGCGGCTCCCCCTGCCCTCCTCGGTGGTGCTCTGATTAGTAGCGGGAGTAGTTGGACTAATATATAATCGCACACGGTCTAGAATCACTCGATGCCATAGAATCGGGCCCTTGTCTAGTATACTATATACATGTATTAGTGCAATATATCGTGTAGCCTGCATTCTGCATGTGAAGGCACAGGCTTCCATAAAACAGATGATGTCAGTGACTGTGGGTATTACAGCCCTGCAGGGTTATTATTAGGATCTTCCCTTTTGTAAAGGGAGTGATTCTTATAATGACATGTTATGGGTTCAGGCATTTCTGAAGCTTCAGATCAAGACAATATACAGCATGAAAGAAAATGATATAAATGCTTTTCTAATGAATCCCTGTGCTGTATCTGTGCACTGAGCTACAGAGGCTGAGTGTAGCAGTGCTGAGGATGATGAGGATACATTGTGTCCCCTGTAGAAGGATGATGAGGATCCATTGTATCCACTGTAGGATGATGAGGATCCATTGTATCCCCTGTAGGATGATGAGGATCCATTGTATCCCCTGTAGGAGGATGATGAGGATACATTGTATCCCCTGTAGAAGGATGATGAGGATCCATTGTATCCACTGTAGAAGGATGATGAGGATACATTGTATCCCCAGTAGGATGATTAGGATCCATTGTATCCCCTGTAGAAGGATGATGAGGATCCATTGTATCCCCTGTAGGATGATGAGGATACATTGTATCCCCTGTGCAGGATGATGAGGATACATTGTATCCTCTGTGCAGGATGATGAGGATCCATTGTATCCCCTGTAGTAGGATGATGAGATACATTGTATCCCCTGTGCAGGAGGATGATGAGGATACATTGTATCCCCTGTGCAGGATGATGAGGATACATTGTATCCCCTGTGCAGGATGATGAGGATACATTGTATCCTCTGTGCAGGATGATGAGGATACATTGTGTCCCCTGTAGGAGGATGATGAGGATACATTGTATCCCCTGTGCAGGAGGATGATGAGGATGCATTGTATCCCCTGTGCAGGAGGATGATGAGGATACATTGTATCCCCTGTAGGAGGATGATGATGATACATTGTGTCCCCTGTAGGAGGAGGAGGAGGAGGATACATTGTATCCCCAGTAGAAGGATGATGAGGATACATTGTATCCCCAGTAGAAAGATGATGAGGATACATTGTATCCCCTGTAGGAGGATGATGAGGATACATTGTATCCCCTGTAGGAGGATGATGAGGATCCATTGTATCCCCTGTGCAGGAGGATGATGAGGATACATTGTATCCCCTGTAGGAGGAGGAGGAGGAGGATACATTGTGTCCCCTGTAGGAGGATGATGAGGATCCATTGTATCCCCTGTAGGAGGATGATGAGGATTCATTGTATCCCCTGTAGGAGGATGATGAGGATCCATTGTATCTCCTGTAGGAGGATGAGGATACATTGTATCCCCTGTAGGAGGATGATGAGGATTCATTGTATCCCCTGTAGGAGGATGATGAGGATCCATTGTATCCCCTGTAGGAGGATGATGAGGATACATTGTATCCCCTGTAGGAGGATGATGAGGACACATTGTATCCCCTGTAGGAGGATGATGAGGATCCATTGTATCCCCTGTAGGAGGATGATGAGGATCCATTGTATCCCCTGTAGGATGATGAGGACACATTGTATCCCCTGTAGGAGGATGATGAGGATACATTGTATCTCCTGTAGGAGGATGAGGATACATTGTATCCCCTGTAGGAGGATGATGAGGATTCATTGTATCCCCTGTAGGAGGATGATGAGGATCCATTGTATCTCCTGTAGGAGGATGATGAGGATCCATTGTATCCCCTGTAGGAGGATGATGAGGACACATTGTATCCCCTGTAGGAGGATGATGAGGATCCATTGTATCCCCTGTAGGATGATGAGAGACACATTGTATCCCCTGTAGAAGGAGGATGAGGATCCATTGTATCCCCTGTAGGATGATGAGGATCCATTGTATCCCCTGTAGGATGATGAGGATCCATTGTATCCCCTGTAGGATGATGAGGACACATTGTATCCCCTGTAGGAGGATGATGAGGACACATTGTATCCCCTGTAGGAGGATGATGAGGATCCATTGTATCTCCTGTAGGAGGATGATGAGGATCCATTGTATCCCCTGTAGGATGATGAGGATACATTGTATCCCCTGTAGGAGGATGATGAGGACACATTGTATCCCCTGTAGGAGGATGATGAGGATCCATTGTATCCCCTGTAGGATGATGAGGACACATTGTATCCCCTGTAGAAGGAGGATGAGGATCCATTGTATCCCCTGTAGGATGATGAGGATCCATTGTATCCCCTGTAGGATGATGAGGATCCATTGTATCCCCTGTAGGATGATGAGGACACATTGTATCCCCTGTAGGAGGATGATGAGGACACATTGTATCCCCTGTAGGAGGATGATGAGGATCCATTGTATCCCCTGTAGGAGGATGATGAGGATCCATTGTATCCCCTGTGCAGGAGGATGATGATGATACATTGTGTCCCCTGTAGGAGGAGGAGGAGGAGGATACATTGTATCCCCAGTAGAAGGATGATGAGGATACATTGTATCCCCAGTAGAAAGATGATGAGGATACATTGTATCCCCTGTAGGAGGATGATGAGGATACATTGTATCCCCTGTAGGAGGATGATGAGGATCCATTGTATCCCCTGTGCAGGAGGATGATGAGGATACATTGTATCCCCTGTAGGAGGATGATGAGGACACATTGTATCCCCTGTAGGAGGATGATGAGGATCCATTGTATCCCCTGTAGGATGATGAGGACACATTGTATCCCCTGTAGAAGGAGGATGAGGATCCATTGTATCCCCTGTAGGATGATGAGGATCCATTGTATCCCCTGTAGGATGATGAGGATCCATTGTATCCCCTGTAGGATGATGAGGACACATTGTATCCCCTGTAGGAGGATGATGAGGACACATTGTATCCCCTGTAGGAGGATGATGAGGATCCATTGTATCCCCTGTAGGAGGAGGATGAGGATCCATTGTATCCCCTGTAGGAGGATGAGGATACATTGTATCCCCTGTAGGAGGATGATGAGGATACATTGTATCCCCTGTAGGATGATGAGGATACATTGTATCCCCTGTGCAGGCTGATGAGGATCCATTGTATCCCCTGTAGGAGGATGATGAGGATCCATTGTATCCCCTGTAGGAGGAGGATGAGGATCCATTGTATCCCCTGTAGGAGGATGAGGATCCATTGTATCCCCTGTAGGAGGATGATGAGGATCCATTGTATCCCCTGTAGGAGGATGAGGATACATTGTATCCCCTGTAGGAGGATGAGGATCCATTGTATCCCCTGTAGGAGGATGATGAGGATCCATTGTATCTCCTGTAGGATGATGAGGATCCATTGTATCCCCTGTGTAGGCTGATGAGGATCCATTGTATCCCCTGTAGGAGGATGAGGATACATTGTATCCCCTGTAGGAGGATGATGAGGATACATTGTATCCCCTGTGCAGTATGATGAGGATACATTGTATCCCCTGTAGGAGGATGTAGCAGTCCAGGGTTCCTGTTCCTGCCTCCTCTATCTCAGCCCTCCCCCTCATCCCAGAAGCCAACGGAAGTCAACATGTCGAGTCTGCACAAGAGCAAGTAAGAGCTGCAGCATGTGGGGTCCTGTGGGGGCAGATCAGGGGGGACACAAGCCTCAGGGGGGGACATGGTGGGCAGCTGCTTCCATCGTGTGGGAGGGTTACAGAGGCTGCAATGACTGAGATCCTGTGTGCTTATACATATGTGACATTTTGTATCATTTATTGTGTGTTCAGTCTGTGTCTTTGTGCTGTCTGTGATTGTGGGGCCCCTGTCACCCTTCAGTGGGGGGGTCTGTCCTCTCTGCACACTATGGGGGACTCCTATCTGCCATGACCAGGGGTATAACTACAATAGGCGCAGGGGTTGCAATTGCACATGAGCCCAAAAGCCCCTTTGGCCTAGAGAAAAACACTATTACTATTAAAGATTAGCAATAATTGGGGGCCCCGTTGGAGCTTTCGCTTTGGGGCCCATGAGCTGCAAGTTACACCGCTGGCCATCATTCAGACAGGAGGGCGCGGGACCCCATCAATCACTCATTGATCACCGGTATTTGTTTTTCTATGAGACAACTTCCTTGCCAGCACTATTTTTTTTCTGTTTAGAGGTCACCTGTCACCAGTTTTGGGGTTGTAGACCCTGCCCACCACCTTTAACATGATGTAATTGGGGTTCCTGTTACCCCTTTATATCCCCAGACGTGCCCCTGCACCTTAGAAAATGAGTTTTATTCTGTCCCGTGACATATGCTAATTACTTTTCATGGGTCATATGGGGGTCTGCACTCTGCGGTCACTGCCATCCCGCTCCATGCTAATACCGCCCCTCCTGATTGTGTGCAAGTGAATGACATAGCAACGTCATGCACACAATTCCTACGTCTCGCGCCTGCGCAGTGGTGTCTTACTGTGCCCTATAGAACAGCCAGTGATTCCACTGCGCAGGTGCGAGAAGTCGGCCTCTCATCAGCCGCACAGTGCCTGACGTCTCGCGCCTGCGCAGTGGTGTCTTACTGTGCCCTATAGAACAGCCAGTGATTCCACTGCGCAGGAGCGAGACGTCAGGCACTGTGCGGCTGATGAGAGGCCGACGTCTCGCGCCTGCGCAGTGGAATCACTGGCTGTTCTATAGGGCACAGCGATTTGCCATTGTGCAGGCGCTAAATGAAGGAATTTTGTGGATGACGTTGCTACAATTCTCAAGTCTTGCGCCTGCGCAGTGGAATCACTGGCTGTTCAATAGGGCACAGTGAGATGTCACTGCACAGGTACGAGATTTGGGAATTGTGTGGATGACTTTGCTACAATTCCCAAGTCTTGCACCTGTGCAGTGGAATCACTGGCTGTTCCAATAGGGCACAGTGAGATGTCACTGCACAGGTACGAGACTTGGGAATTGTGTGGATGACGTCGCTACAGTTCCCAAGTCTTGCGCCTGCGCAGTGGTGCCTTGCTGTGCCCTATTGAAAAGACAGTGATTACATTGCGCAGGCGCGAGACATCGACCTCTCATTAGCTGCACAGTGTCTGAAGTCTCGCGCCTGCGCAGTGGAATCAATGGCTGTTCAATAGGGCAAAATGAAGCACCACTGCGCAGGCGCGAGACATAGGAATTGTGTGGATGATGTCACTATGTCATCCACTTGCATAGAGTCAGGAGGGGCGGCGCTGACCGCAATGTGCTGCACCCCATATGACCCAAACAAGAAATTAGCATATGGCACAGGACAGATTAAAAGTCATTTTCTGAGGTGCAGGGGGACGTTTGGGGATATAAAAGGGTTTCAGAAACCCTAATTACATCATGCTAATGTCTGTATACTCTTATATTCTGTGATCCCCGGCTGTAATGTCTGTATACTCTCATATTCTGTGATCCCCGGCTGTAATGTCTGTATACTCTTATATTCTGTGATCCCCGGCTGTAATGTCTGTATACTCTTATATTCTGTGATCCCCGGCTGTAATGTCTGTATATTCTTATATTCTGTGATCCCTGGCTGTAATGTCTGTATACTCTTATATTCTGTGATCCCTGGCTGTAATATCTGTATACTCTTATATTCTGTGATCCCCGGCTGTAATGTCTGTATACTCTTATATTCTGTGATCCCCGGCTGTAATGTCTGTATACGCTTATATTCTGTGATCCCCGGCTGTAATGTCTGTATACGCTTATATTCTGTGATCCCCGGCTGTAATGTCTGTATACTCTTATATTCTGTGATCCCCAGCTGTAATGTCTGTATACTCTTATATTCTGTGATCCCCGGCTGTAATGTCTGTATACTCTCTTCCTCCCCCCTGCCCAGGAACTGTGGTATACCCTACCTATTTCTGTATAGTTGGACACATCCATTACACAGGGGTACATTTATAAGAATATCTCAGGGCAGGGACATCTTTTTTAACACATCCAATTGCGGAACTTATTTTTATTCTAAGATATATTAATTAAAGTATATAATTGTTATTGGCACAAACCCATTAAGGAAAATCCATTTCTTTTTTTTGTTGTTTTTTTTATACACTGGGTGAATTCTGCGTCTTGTGTTAGGCCACAGTCTTAAAGGGGTTGTCAAAAATTTGGAAAATATGGTTGCTCTATTCCTAACACTATCTGTAATCTTGCAAATGCAGCTCCATGACAGAGGACTGAGCTGCAATACCACACATAACCTGCAGACAGGGGGTGGCGCTGTTTATGGAGTAAAGTAGCCATGTTTTACCAGATCCCTTTAAATGAAGGGATGATTTCTGTATAGGTTTGCTCCCTGATAACCTCGCTTTCTGAGACCTGCCAGACAGGAAGGACCACGCGCCTTTTGTCGGCAGCAGACGGTCTTTGATCAGGTGATGTTTTTCTGTTTGCAGAATTGCAGAGTTCCAGAGCATTCTCAGTGAACCTCGCATCAACTTGTCTGTGCTGCGGGAGCTGTGCTTCAACGGTAAGACGCGTCCTGTCATCGCACCTCCTGCCCAGGCCTAATGGACTTTGTCTTTTTTCCACCAACATCACACTTGGGTTAATTTAGAAGAATAATTAACCATTCAAGAACATTTCTTTTAGGCTAATTTCACACATAGCGTTTGTGCTACATTTTTTGATCCGTATTTGGTGCAATTTCTTTCTGCACCAAAAATGGATCCTGTTTTTGCAAAAAAGCATCACAAAAGCATGATCCATTTATGCTGCTTTTTTCTGGTCATCATAATGGGAGACCCAGACAATGGGGTTTAGGGCTCTGCCCTCCGGAGGTCACACTAGGTACTACAAGTTTGTAGACACCGCCTCCTCCGCTTATAAACCCCCACCGTAGGAGACATCCTCAGTTTTAAACTTAGTGTGCTCGGAGGATCACGCTTTGCTTGCACTTCACTGCATTCTCACAACTTACGTGATGGCGTATGAAGACAAGGTAAAATGGTCCCATTCGGGACCCTCGACAGCCTCCCCGCTCACCCTTTGTGGAACACGCTGGTGGAGGTACCGGAGGGTTTTTTAGCCTGGACACTTTAGTGTTCTCCCGGTACGCTGTCGTGCTCCTTTCCTTTCCATCCCTCCATGGAGGCTCTGGATAGGGGGAGCCTGGAGCCTTGCACAGCTCCGCTCCGTCCGAGGCCTCCCTAAATGGTGCTTACAGACCGGACGGAGCCAGCCCAGTCCGAGGCCTCCCTAAATGGTGCTTACACTCCGGACTGGTGCTGTACCCCCGTCCGAGGCCTCCCTAAAGGTGCTTACAGACCGGACCGGCACTGAGGCACCTGGTGTGTCTCCTGCTGTGCCTGGGGGTAGTGTCTGGCATTTGGTGTCACGACACTCAGACCGCGCGGTTACCCTCGGGTCCGCGGTTCTGATGGTGTACCCTGTGCTGGGGTCACCCTGGCTGACCGCCCTGTGTGTCACAGGGGCTGAGGCTGTAGACTGCGGGTGTTTGTGTGTACATGCAGTCTGAGTGTGTGTGTGGTGATATTTCACACTCTTTTCCCGCGCTGCGGGCTCTGGCACTTCAATTACTGAAGCTGCCTGGAGGAGGAGGAAGCAGCCCTTGTGGTGACTCACCGATGGGCGTGTTTTGTGTTCTTCCCGCGTGTTCCTGGCTCCGCCCACGTCTTCACTGTCGGCGGCCATCTTCTCCCTCACTTCCCGGCTGGGATCTGGCTGCAGCGCGTGTCTGCACTTTCAAAGGGAGACCGGAACTCGCGGAGGTCACACACACACACACCGCTTCCTCCTACCGCTTTACTGCGGTCGGTAAGCCACCGGGATTCCCGGTTTGTTTGTGAACTTGGCTTATATTCCCCTCACTGTGGCTATGTCCTCAGTTGGGAAGCATGCTGCTAAGGCGGCGGTGATCACCATTACCTGTGCTACATGCAACGGGACACTGGTGGAGGGGTCCTGCAATAACTGCGGGCGCCCAGAGGCCCGGTCTGCTACTATTGAGTCTGCAAATCCGGGATTATACCCTGAGGTTCAGGTGATCCCAGGGCCATGGGAAACGCAGAATAGGATCAATGAATCTCTGCTGTCCCAGATGTCCTCCATGTCACAAGCCCTGGAGGCACTACATAGGAGACTGGAGAACCCAGCTACTCCTCCCAGTTACCCCCGGGTGTCTCTCACTTCTGCTGTGAGACCCCCTAAGCGAGCTCGTCGTGAGGATTCACCCGAGCTCCAGGCTCTCTCTGAGGAGGAGCGTTCCTCTGATGGTGAGGATGATGATGGGGGTTCTACTCTCGGGTCAGTGTCTGAACCTCCAGATGGGGTGGAGGATCTGGTGTCCTCCATCAATGAGACATTACGTCTTGTCACTCCTCCTGAGGAGGTGACTGTACACCCCAAGGAGGTCTATCAATGGCTGCGGCCAGAGGCTAGACCAAGTGGCTCCTTCATGGACCACACTAATTTTGGAAGGGTGATTAAAGCTCCCAGGCTACATCCTGGGCGGCGTTATGTCCGAAAACCTAAGGACAATCGTTTCCCCTTTCCCCAGGAGGCGCTCCAGGAATGGTCGCAGTCTCCTAAGGTGGACGCTTCCATGACTAGGATTGCTGCACGCTCCTTGTTTTCTGCCTCTGATAGCTCCTCGTTGAAGGATGCTACTGATAGACAGGTCGAGCAACTCGCCAAGTCTTCCTATGAGGCTGTGGGGTCTTCATTTGCCCCTAATTTTGCCGCGGTCTGGACCCTACAAGCGATTACTATCTGTTTGGATGGTATCACTGATCTAGCTAGGTCCAGCCCAGAGGTCCTGGCGCTTACCGACAGAGCAAGAGCTTATGCGGATTACGCCAGGACGGCATCTTTGGAAACTGCCACTCGCTCTGCTGTGGCCTCGGCCAATGCAATTGCGATCCGCAGGCTGTTGTGGCTGCGTCTTTGGGACTCAGATGCCACATCTAAGAAGATTTTGCAAAATCTTCCGTTCTCTGGTGACAGGCTTTTTGGCACCGAGCTGGACAAATTGATAAAGGATTCTGCTGAGTCTAAGATCCCGCAGAATAAACCTAAGCCACGGTACACCGTGAAAAGGAACCCTAAGCAGTGGTCCTTTCGTTCCAGCTCACAGTCATCAACGACGTCTGCTCGCTCGGACCGAGGGGGCAAGCCTGCTACTCAGTGGCGTTCCAAGAGTCGTCAGAAGAAGCCGGCGGGGGCAGCGGCTGCCACCCCCAAGCCCGCCTCGACATGACTCGCTACCTCATCCTGCCTCCCCACAGGTGGGGGGCCGCCTGTCTCGATTTCAGGACATGTGGCTCCTTCACGTTCAAGACAAGTGGGTTCGAGACATAGTCTCACGAGGGTACAGGATAGAGCTAACGTCAAAGCCGATACCCCGATTTCATCGGTCGGTTCCATCTCCAGAAAAGGCTCAGGCTTTTCACCTGGTGTTGGAGGGACTCCGCAAAGACGGAGTGGTGGTCCCTGTGCCCACGGAAGAGAGGTTCAGGGGTTTTTACTCCAACCTCTTTATTGTCCCAAAGAAGGACGGCTCATTCCGCCCGGTTCTGGACTTAAAGTTGTTCAACCGTCACGTGTTGGTTCGGAAGTTCCGCATGGAATCCCTGCGCTCCGTGATCGCGGCTGTGTCACAGGGAGACTTCCTAGCATCCATCGATATAAGGGATGCTTACCTTCACGTGCCCATTGCACCGGCTCATCAGCGCTGGTTGAGATTCGCAGTGGGGGAAGAGCACTTCCAATTTGTGGCACTGCCATTCGGGCTAGCCTCGGCACCGCGAGTGTTCACAAAGGTGATGGCCTCCATGATGGCTCTCCTGCATGTGCAGGGACACGCCGTCATACCCTATTTGGACGACCTGCTGGTCAGAGCGCCATCGGAACACCTTTGTCGGGTGAGCCTGGAGGTGACCATGAGGTCCCTGGAACGGTTCGGGTGGCTTCTCAACATTCAAAAGTCGACCCTGGTTCCGACCCAGTCATTGACATATCTGGGCATGGACTTCCACACGGACTCAGCCCTGGTGTCCCTACCTCAAGCCAAGCAGCTGGCGATCCATTCAGGAGTGCAGAATGTCCTCCTGTCACCACAATCATCCCTACGGGTATTGATGAGACTGGTGGGTCGCATGGTAGCGGCGATAGAGGCGGTGCCGTTCGCACAGTTTCGCCTCCGTCCTCTCCAGCTGGAGGTTCTTCGCAGATGGGACAAGAGGACGTTTTCTTTGAATCGGCTGGTGACGCTGTCACAACCAACCAGGGATTCCCTACAGTGGTGGCTACAGCCACATCATCTGTCACGGGGACGGTCCTTCCTAAAACCGTCATGGTTAGTGGTGACCACCGACGCCAGTCTGAAGGGCTGGGGTGCGGTGTTCTTGCACCACAGGGCTCAAGGCCTCTGGACTCAGTCGGAGTCGGCGTTGCAGATCAACGTGCTGGAGATCAAGG
The DNA here is from genome assembly GCA_033576535.1 of Allobates femoralis. Lineage (NCBI taxonomy): Eukaryota > Metazoa > Chordata > Amphibia > Anura > Aromobatidae > Allobates > Allobates femoralis. Next base: position 11,891,765 of record JARQOC010000008.1, read on the forward strand.
CGGTCTATCTGGCGCTCCTGGCGTTTCAGAAATTCCTGTCAGGACAACCCATTCGGGTACAGTCCGACAATGCGACGGCCGTCGCCTACATAAATCATCAGGGAGGGACCAGAAGTGCTCAGGCCCTCACCGAAGTCCACCGCATTCTAGCTTGGGTGGAGGAAAACGGCTGCCTGATCTCCGCAGTTCACATCCCAGGGGTCGAGAACTGGGAGGCCGACTATCTGAGCCGACAGGGGATGGACGCCGGAGAGTGGTCCCTTCATCCAGACGTCTTCCGGGACATCTGCGGCAGATGGGGCACTCCGGACGTGGATCTGATGGCCTCACGGCTGAATCATCAGGTGCCCCAATACGTGGCGAGATCATGGGATCCTCAGTCTCTGGGGCGGATGCCCTGATCCTGAGTTGGTCCAGCTTCCAGCTGCCATATGTGTTCCCGCCTCTAGCTCTGATTCCCAGGGTCCTGTTGAAGATCAGGACGGAATGCAGGGTAGCCATTCTAGTGGCCCCAGATTGGCCCAGGAGGTCCTGGTACCCGGACCTGTGGCAACTGTCAGGCGGACACCGGTGGGCTCTTCCAGAGCGCGCAGATCTACTCGTGCAAGGGCCATTCTTCCACCTCAATTCCAGGGCCCTCAGATTGACTGCATGGCTCTTGAGGCCTGGCTGCTGACATCCAGAGGCTTCTCTCCCACAGTGGTTGCCACAATGAATCGGGCAAGGAAACCTGTTTCCAGGAAGATATACCACAGAACGTGGAAAATCTTTTTCTCCTGGTGTGCCTCTGGTGGTCACTCACCGTGGCCGTTGTCTATCCCGACATTGTTGGCCTTCCTACAGTCGGGTTTGGAGTTGGGATTATCCCTTGGCTCCCTGAAAGGTCAAGTATCAGCACTTTCCGTGCTGTTTGACAGGCGCTTGGCGCTCCTCCCGAAGGTCCGTCAATTTCTGCAGGGAGTGTCTAGGGTGGTTCCGCCCTACAAGCGACCTCTGGACCCTTGGGACCTTAACATGGTCCTGGCGGCATTGCAGAAACCGCCGTTTGAGCCGCTGAGAGACATCTCTCTCTCTCGTCTGTCCCAGAAGGTGGTCTTTCTGGTGGCGATTACGTCTCTGAGAAGGGTCTCAGAATTGGCTGCACTTTCGTGCAAGTCACCCTTTCTGGTGGTTCACCAAGACAAGGTGGTGTTGCGCCCACGGCCTGAATTCTTGCCGAAGGTGGTTTCAACATTTCACTTGAACCAGGAGATTGTTCTCCCATCATTTTGTCCCGCTCCCGTTCATCAGGTTGAGCGCGACCTCCATACTCTGGATCTCGTGAGAGCTGTACGCATTTATGTGTCCAGGACCGCCTCCTTTCGGAGTTCGGATTCCTTATTTGTTCTCACGATGGGTCGCTGTAAGGGGTCCGCGGCTTCAAAGTCGACCTTGGCCAGATGGATCAAGGCTCCCATTCAGGAGGCTTACCGGTCTTCTGGTTTGCCTCTCCCGGTGGGTTTGAAGGCACACTCTACTAGAGCTGTAGGTGCCTCCTGGGCCTTGCGACATCGAGCTTCTGCTCTACAGGTGTGTCAGGCGGCCACTTGGTCCAGCCTACACACTTTCTCAAAGCACTATATGGTGCATGCCCATGCCTCTGCGGATGCGAGTTTGGGCAGGCGGGTTCTCCAGGCGGCGGTTGCCCACCTTTAAAGGGAACCATGTGTTATCCGTCTTGTTGAGGAACTTTTCCCGCCCTGGGGTATTGCTTTAGGACATCCCCATTGTCTGGGTCTCCCATTATGATGACCAGAAAAAAGAGAATTTTGTTTACGTACCGTAAATTCTTTTTTCTTGAATCATCAATGGGAGACCCAGCACCCACCCAGTTGTTCCGTTGCATGTTTTGCATTTGATCTGTTCTCTGTTGAGACAGTGTTTTTTCCGGGTTGTTACACCGTCTGTGCACGGCATTCTTCCCGATGTTTCGGGTGTGGTTTATTTCTCCTCGCAGCTTATGGACTAAACTGAGGATGTCTCCTACGGTGGGGGTTTATAAGCGGAGGAGGCGGTGTCTACAAACTTGTAGTACCTAGTGTGACCTCCGGAGGGCAGAGCCCTAAACCCCATTGTCTGGGTCTCCCATTATCAAGAAAAAAGAATTTACGGTACGTAAACAAAATTCTCTTTTTTGCTCCATTTTTGGGGACACAGACAGACAGAGACACACAAACACTTTCTAACCCTCTCGTGATCCCAAAGTGGTCCCCAATGTTGTCTTCCTTCTGGCCATCAGCAGGACCTGTCTGTAAGTAGTATGAGTATTTACAGGACCTAGCACCATGTGTCTCAGTAGGACCTGTCTGTGAGTAGTATGAGTACTTACAGGACCTAGCACCATGTGACTCAGCAGGACCTGTCTGTGAGTAGTACGAGTACTTACAGGACCTAGCACCATGTTACTCAGCAGGACCTGTCTGTGAGTAGTATGAGTACTTACAGGACCTAGCACCATGTGACTCAGCAGGACCTGTCTGTGAGTAGTACAAGTACTTACAGGACCTAGCACCATGTTACTCAGCAGGACCTGTCTGTGATTAGTGCAGCACCATGTAACTCAGTAGGACCTGTCTGTGAGTAGTACTGGTACTTATAGGACCTAGGTCATGTGACTCAGCCTGAGACATATGGTGGTAGGTCCTGTAAGTACTCTTACCACTCACAGACAGGTCCTGCTGATGCCCAGTAGGAAGACATCACCTGGGATCACTGCGGGATTGCCAGGAGGGTAAATAATTGGATGTTGGTGGTGCAGAAAGCGCACCAGAAAAATGGAGCAATAATTGATGCTCATTATTTTCTGGATGCGCTTTCTGCTCTACTAACACTCCATTATTTACCCTCTCCCCGGTGACTCGGTGAGCTCCAGCTATGTCTTCCTCCCCGGCATCGGCAGGACCTGCTCGTAGTACGAATACTTACAAGACCTGGCACCATGTGACTTTCAGGCTGACTCACATGAACAGGTCCTATCAGTACCGTACCCGCAGGTCCTGCTGATGCCCCAGAGAAAGACCTCAGTATGGGATCACTGGGGAGGGTAAGTAATGGAGGGTTGGTGTCGCAGAAAGCGCATCCAGAAAATAATGAGCATCAGTTATTGCTCCGTTTTTCTGGATGCGCTTTCTGCACCGCAAACATCCAATTACTTACCCTCCCCAGCAATCCCACGGGGTGCCCCGGTGATTTCTTCCTCCCGGGCATTGGCAGGACCTGCGGGGGTAGTTCAAGTACTTACAGGACCTGGCACCATGTGACTCTCAGGCTGAGTCACATGAGCACATCCTGTCAGTACCGTACCGGTAGGTCCTGCCAATGCCCAGGAGGAAGACATCGCCGGAGCTCACCATGGGATCATCGAGTGTAAGTAATTGGATGTTCGTGGTGCAGAAAGTGCACCAGAAAAATGAAGCAATATTCCTGGTTTTGGCTACAAACTCTGAGGTAAAAATACTCAATGTGTGCACATGGCCTAAGTCTTAGGTGTATCTTGGGCCACATTCACATTCACATGTTGGGTATTTGGGGAGTTTTTTACCTCAGTATTTGCAGCCAAAACCAGGAGTGGAACAATCAGGGGAAATATATAATAGAAACACGTCCCCACTTCTGTATTTATCACCCACTGCTGGTTTTGGCTACAAATTCTGAGGAATAAAACTCACCAAATACTCAACATGTGAACGAGGCCTAAGTCTCTGTTGACCTGAGAGTTAGGCCTCGTGCCCATGTTGAGTATTTGGTGAGTTTTTTACCTCAGAATTTGTAGCCAAAACCAGGATATGGATGATAAATACAGAAATGAGGGCGTCTTTCTATTAGACTTTTCCTCTGTTCCGCTCCTGGTTTTGGCTACAAATCCTGAGGTAAAAAAACCTCACCGAATACTCAACGTGTGCACGAGGCCTTATAGAGAATTTGGAGCTTTTTTTTGTTACATGGCACAACCTCTATAAAGAAATGTCTTGTTTCTTCTATATATGTCTGTTATCGGCCTATGGCTATAGCAACGTCCTTCCTCGAGCTCGGTACACAGCGCTCTCAGCTTTGCAAACCTCGTGTGTTTGTTTTTTGTGTTGACCGAACATAATTTCCCAATCTTTGGATTTTTCACTCATTTATGAGGTAAAAACTTGTGGTTTCTGTTTGCAGAAGGTCCCTGTATTACCCGTAGATTGGAGATCGATGGTGTCAATAGCCTATGATTTAAAGATTGGCAAATACAAAAACTACCACCCCACCCCCACCCCAAAAAAAAATAAATAAAAAAAAATTCCTCCTGAATATATTATATACTTGAACTATTGTTGAACACATCATCAACCATTTAGGCCAGTGCTGATTTTTTACTGATACGTTTGGGGGCGTCATGGACGCCATGTGTGAGATCTGTACATCCATCCTCTCTGTAGGAATTCATAGACAATCGGGAAGGTTATAATAATAATAAAACTGTATTTGTATAGCGCCAACATATTCCGCAGCGCTTTACAGTACAATGGTACGTATGAGAAAAATATACGATACAGAATGGTAGTGACATACAATAAACATAGAATCAATGTAGGAAATACAATAAAAAGGCAAAAAGTAAAGATGACCCTGCTCGAAGGAGCTTACAATCTAAGACGGGATGGGAACACAATGTACAGGGGATTATAACAATGAATATCTTAAGTCTAAATGACTACTGTTAGGGAGAAGGATAGACCGCCCTGAAGAGGTGTGTTTTTAGGGAGCGTCTGAAGCTATGCAAGTTGTGGATGGTCCTAATTTCTTGGGGTAGAGCATTCCAGAGGATTGGTGCAGCTCGAGAGAAGTCTTGGAGTCGGGAATGGGAGGTTCGGATTAATGCCGATGTTAGTTTGAGGTCGCATTCAGACGGGTGGGGGTGGTAGACAGAGATGAGGGTAGAGAGGTAAGGAGGTGCTGCACCATGAATAGCTTTGTGGGTGACAACAAGCAATTTGAATTGGATTCTATAATGTATGGGCAGCCAATGCAGTGACTGGCACAGAGCAGATCCTATAATGTATGGGCAGCCAGTGCAGTGACTGGCACAGAGCGGAGCCTATAATGTAAGGGCAGCCAGTGCAGTGACTGGCACAGAGCAGAAACATCTGAGTAACGGTTTGCTAGATCGGTGATCCTGGCTGCTGCATTGAGGATAGACTGGAGAGGGGAAAGCTTACTGCGGGGGGAGGCCAGCTAAAAGAGAATTACAGTAGTCAAGGCGGGAATGAATCAGGGCCACTGTGAGGGTTTTAGTTGTTTCCATGGTGAGGAAAAGGCGAATTCTGGAGATATTTTTCAGGTGCAAGCGACAGGAGCGGGTGAGAGATTGTATATATGGGGTGAAGGAGAGATCAGTGTCCAATATAACACCCAGACAGCGAGCCTGCTGACTAGACGTTATCGTGGTGCCGCACACCGAGAGAGAGATGTCAGGTTATGGTGAACTGCATCATCTAATTTTTCTTTTTCCTTTTTGACAGGCATTCCATTTGAAGGAGGAATTCGGTGCATTTGCTGGAAAGTATGTACCCCCCCCCTCCCTAATAAAGTTACAAATCTAAGGCTGTGTGCACATTGAGTTTTTTTGGGCGTGACCGGATCGGCTCCAAAATCCATATTAAGTAAAAAAAAAAGCTTCAAATAATTTTTGACTTGGATTTTGGAGTGGATCCACTTCCTCGCCGCAAAGCTCAGTGTGAACACAGTCCCAAGACTGATGACCTTGCCGGTTTTATAAAGCATCCGATTACGGTTTTTCTTTCAGATCTTGCTCAACTATCTCCCAACAGATCGACTACTATGGGACTCCGTGTTAAAGAAACAGAGGTGAGGACACGTTTTCTGTGTTATATACACATATTTAAGAAAAAATATTAACGTTTCATACCCAATATGGGCCGCCATTTTTGTCTGACTGAGAGTCTTACCAGAAAATTGCCCTCTGGGCAAGACTGTGAAGTCAGTAAGCTAAACATCCAACAACTCTTCAATTTCCCTGAATCCGACTCCAACTCCACCAAAATGGACTCAGATTTCATGACTCCGACTCCACTACCAGGGCTGTGAAGTCAGTAAGCCAAGGGTCCGACTCCGACTTCTCAGTTTCCCTGAATCCAACTCCACTAAAATGGACACCAACTCCATTACTCTGACTCCACAATCATGGCTGTGAAGTCAGTAAGCCAAACATCCGACTCCTCATTTCCCCTGACTCCGACTCCGACTTCACCAAAATGGACACCGACTCAGACTCCACAGCCCTGCCTCTGGGGGTAATTTCTCAAGACAGGTTCAAAGGGAAAATAGTGCAATAAGACATAGGGAGTAATCAGATTCCCACTGTCATTTTTGGGTGTTTTTGTGTGGAGCAAAGTTAAGAACTAGGCCCAAGCCATGCACAGAAGGTGACGGCTGTTTTTTACATATGGCGCCTCCCTCTAACTGCTGCAATTGGAGCAGTCTGACAGCAGAATTTAAAGGAGATTTTTCCACGAACAAACTTCATTTCAATCAATAGATCACAATTAGATGTGTTTAAAAAACTTTCCTGTCCCAAGATATTCTTATAAATGTGTCCTGGGCTAGGGGAGTAAGAGTATACATACCGTATTTTTTGCTTTGTAAGACGCACTTTTAGTCCCCCAACTTTTGGGGGAAAGTGGGGATGCGTCTTACAAAGCGAAAGTAAAAGTTGTCCTTTGGGGGGGGGGTGGGGGGGATTGCGGCTCAGGAGCGGTGTCCGGGGGTTGTATGGGTCCAGGAGCTGGCTGCAGCTGCGGGCTCTGGTCACGTGGGGCCGCTCATTATCTCCTGTAATATGCACTGCATCCCGCTGTCAATCACCAGCGGGAGCAGCCCATATTACAGGAGCCGGGTCCGCAGCTGCAGCCTGTCTGTATAGTCAGTGATTTCCACGCTTGCATTGCATGGAAAGCTCTGACTGTACCATGGATGTAATACTCACCTAGCTTCACCGCTGCCTGCTGACCGCGATATCCCTGATGTCGATGCTCTGCCGGCATCCAGGTGCTGTGAGCGTCGCTGCGAGTGACGTCATCACCGAGCGGCGCTCTCAGGACCCGGATGCCGGCACAGCACAGATAGCAGGGATATCGCGGTCAGCAGGCAGCGGTGAAGCTAGGTGAGTATTACCACAAAGGTGGGGGCCAAAAGGGGGCTGTACCTGCAAAGGGGCTGTACCTGCAAAGGGGGCTACTCTGCCTGCAAAGGGGGGCTACTCTGCCTGCAAAGGGGGCTACTCTGCCTGCAAAGGGGGCTACTCTGCCTGCAAAGGGGGGCTACTCTGCCTGCAAAGGGGGGCTACTCTGCCTGTAAAGGGGGGCTACTCTGCCTGCAAAGGGGGATACTCTGCCTGCAAAGGGGGCTACTCTGCCTGCAAAGGGGGCTACTCTGTCTGCAAAGGGGGGCTACTCTGCCTGCAAAGGGGGCTACTGTGCCTGCAAAGGGGGGCTACTGTGCCTGCAAAGGGGGGCTACTGTGCCTGCAAAGGGGGGCTACTGTGCCTGCAAAGGGGGGCTACTGTGCCTGCAATGGGGGGCTACTGTGCCTGCAAAGGGGGCTACTGTGCCTGCAATGGGGGGCTACTGTGCCTGCAAAGGGGGCTACTGTGCCTGTAATGGGGGGGCTACTGTGCCTGCAATGGGGGCTACTGTGCCTGCAATGGGGGCTACTGTGCCTGCAATGGGGGCTACTGTGCCTGCAATAGGGGGGCTACTGTGCCTGCATGGGGGGATATATATACCAGTATTGACATATATATGATTTGTAAGACGGACACTGGCATTATAAGATGGACCCCATTTGACATTAAAAAATTTTTTTTTCTCTTTTCTTTCACCAAATTTTGGGGTGCGTCTTATAATCAGGTGTGTCTTATAAAGCGAAAAATACGGTTACATTACAGCCGGGGATCATAGAATATAAGAGTATACAGACATTACAGCCGAGGATCACAGAATATAAGAGTATACAGACATTACAACCAGGGATCACAGAATATAAGAGTATACAGATCCCCGGCTGTAATGTCTGGTTACTCTTTTATTCTGTGATCCCTGGATGTAATGTCTGTACACTTTTATATTCTGTGATCCTGGCCGTAATGTCTGTATACTCTTATATTCTGTGATCCCCGGCTGTAATGTCTGTATACTCTTATATTCTGTGATCCCCGGCTGTAATGTCTGTATACTCTTATATCCTGTGATCCCGGCTGTAATGTCTGTACACTTTTATATTCTGTGATCCTGGCCGTAATGTCTGTATACTCTTATATTCTGTGATCCCCGGCTGTAATGTCTGTATAATCTTATATTCTGTGATCCCCGGCTGTAATGTCTGTACACTCTTATATTCTGTGATCCCCGGCTGTAATGTCTGTATACTCTTATATTCTGGGATCCCCGGCTGTAATGTCTGTATACTCGTATATTCTGTGATCCCCTGCTGTAATGTCTGTATACTCTTATATTCTGTGATCCCCGGCTGTAATGTCTGTATACTGTTATATTCTGTGATCCCCGGCTGCAATGTCTGTATACTCTTATATTCTGTGATCCCCGGCTGCAATGTCTGTATACTCTTATATTCTGTGATCTCCGGCTGTAATGTCTATATACTCTTATATTCTGTGATCCCCGGCTGTAATGTCTGTATACTCTTATATTACGTGATCCCTGGCTGTAATGTCTGTATACTCTTATATTCTGTGATCCCCAGCTGTAATGTCTGTATACTCTTATATTCTGTGATCCCCGGCTGTAATGTCTGTATACTCTTATATTACGTGATCCCTGGCTGTAATGTCTGTATACTCTTACCCCCACTGCCCAGGAGCTGTGGTATATCCCACCTGTCCCTGCATGGTCAGACACATCCATTACACAGGAACACATTTATAGGAATATTTCGGGACTGGAACATTTTTTTTTTTAACACATCCAAATGTGGAATTATTATTCCAAGATTTATTCATTAAAATGAACTTTAAAATTAATTATGTTCACCCTTTAAATGCAGAGATCATGTCATGTGACTGTTCTGACACACTTCACCCAATTTGGAAGGTGATGGGTTGCCCCCTGGATGGAAGCCCTCTGTTTCTGCCACCATGGTACTACCATAGAGAGTAGCAAACAGGGTTGATTGAAGGTTCAGAACTTGTAAAAAATGTTTTTAAAAATCTAAAAGTTTGACTCGCCTCCTTGTTTAACCAGTTCAAAAAATAATGAAACAAACATATTTGGTCTGGCCACATGTATACAATTATAATCTAGGAAAATATTAAAGGGGTTGTCCGGCTTGGTGACATATCCTCAGTGTACATCCAGCCTGCCTAATGCTGACAATCACTCATGTACTTCCTGTCAGTATTCTGCAGTGTTCCTGAGATAACAGTAATCTGCTTCTGAAGAAAACGACCAGAGGGTGTGTGCTGGCATGATAATGTTATCTGGTCGTTTCCTCCTACTCTACTCCAAGTCTGCCCTCCAGAGAAACAACCCCGCCCACCATAGCAACAGGCCCTCCCCGTCCACATGATGAGCCCTCCACACACATTACCAAATCCTCCCCCTACAGCATCTATCCCAGTGCAGAGAGCAGAGAGCAGACCTCCTCCCAGCCACACGTAAGGAGAGTGTGCAGAGCAGACAGGGCTGCTGTTATCAGTGTGGAGGAAGGACTGTGCCAGCCACTGATGGCTGCCTGGAAGCGTCTCATCTTCACAGGGGTTGGCAATCACACTGGCACACTGTAACAAAGTACTGCTGAGTGAAAGACAGTTCATGTCTTCACACAGGGGCAGACTTGGTGCAGTATAACAGCAGCCTGTCCAATCAGTACCTGCAGAAGAATGAAGTGTTGGGGGTGTTTGTATGGAGTATACTGTGTATGATACTAAAGATTCTGATACTAAAAATATAGGGCTTGTCTGGGGTTGTTGAGGAGCCCTTCCTTCCTTCTATCCTTCCTTCCTGCTATCCTTCCTTCTATCCTTCCTTCCTTCTATCCTTCCTTCCTATCCTTCCTTCCTATCCTTCCTTCCTTCTATCCTTCCTTCTATCCTTCCTTCCTTCCCTTCCTTCTATCCTTCCTTCCTATCCTTCCTTCCATCCTTCCATCCTTCCTTCCTTCCTTCCTATCCTTCCTTCTATCCTTCCGTGAACCTGTATCCTTCCTTCCTTCCTTCCGTGAACCTGTATCCTTCCTTCCATCCTTCCGTGAACCTGTATCCTTCCATCCATCCTTCTTTCCATCCCTCTGTGAACCTGTATCCTTCCTTCCATCCTTCCGTGAACCTGTATCCTTCTTTCCATCCTTCCATGAACCTGTATCCTTCCTTCCATCATTCCTTCCGTGAAACTGTATCCTTGCATCCATCCTTCCATCCATCCTTCCGTGAACCTGTGTCCTTCCTTCCATCCTTCCTTCCCTCCATCCTTCCATGAACCTGTATCCTTCCTTCCATCCTTCCGTCCTTCCATGAACCTGTATCCTTCCTTCCTTCCATCCTTCCGTCCTTCCATGAACCTGTATCATTCCTTCCATCCTCCCGTGAACCTGTATCCTTCTTTCCATCATTCCGTGAATCTGTATCCTTCCTTCCATCCTTCCTTCCGTGAAACTATATCCTTGAATCCATCCTTCCTTCCGTAAACCTGTATCCTTCATTCCATCATTCTGTGAACCTGTATCCTTCTTTCCATTCTTCCATGAACCTGTATCCTTCCTTCCATCCTTCCGTGAACCTGTATTCTTCCTTCCTTCCATCCTTCCGTGAACCTGTATTATTCCTTCCATCCTTCCGTGAACCTGTATCATTCCTTCCATCCTTCCGTGAACCTGTATCCATCCTTCCGTCCTTCCGTGAACCTGTATCTTTCCTTCCGTCCTTCCGTGAACCTGTATCATCCCTTCCATCCTTCCGTGAACTTGTATCCTTCCATCCATCCTTCCTTCCATCCTTCCGTTAACCCTGTATCCTTCCTTTCATCCTTCCGTGATCCTGCATCCTATCACTTTATAATGTTTGTAGCTGTAATATGTAGCAAGTGCACATGGACGATTCACCTCTGCCAGTGCTGGGAAAGACAAGCTGCACTTTATTTATGTATTGTTCCCTTCACATCCGGGCAATTTTCTGCTTTCCGTTTTTCCCTCCCCTTCTTCCATAACTTTTTTATTTTTCCGTCAATTTAGACATATGAGGCTTGTTGTTTTCTGCATGACGAGTTGTTCTTGTGAATCACGTCATTTATGTTACCATATAGTGTACAGGAAAATGGGAACAAAATTCCAAGTGCGGTGAAATTGCAAAAAAAAGGAAATTTGCAATTAAACCTTTTGTTTCTTGGGTTTTTCATTCACCATGTTCAATATATGGTAACACTGAGGTGTCGGTATGATGTCTGGGGTCAGTACTATATGGTAACACTGAGGTGTCAGTATGATGTCTGGGGTCAGTACTATATGGTAACACTGAGGTGTCGGTATGATGTCTCGGGTCAGTACTATATGGTAACACTGACGTGTCTGTATGATGCCTCAGGTCAGTACTATATGGTAACACTGAGGTGTCGGTATGATGTCTGGGGTCAGTACTATATGGTAACACTGAGGTGTCGGTATAATGTCTGGGGTCAGTACTATATGGTAACACTGAGGTGTCGGTACGATATCTGGGGTCAGTACTATATGGTAACACTGACGTGTCGGTATGATGCCTCAGGTCAGTACTATATGGTAACACTGAGGTGTCGGTATGATGTCTGGGGTCAGTACTATATGGTAACACTGATGTGTCAGTATGATGTCTGGGGTCAGTACTATATGGTAACACTGAGGTGTCGGTATGATGTCTGGGGTCAGTACTATATGGTAACACTGACGTGTCGGTATGATGTCTGGGGTCAGTACTATATGGTAACACTGAGGTGTCGGTGTGATGTCTGGGGTCAGTACTATATGGTAACACTGAGGTGTCGGTATGATGTCTGGAGTCAGTACTATATGGTAACACTGAGGTGTCGGTATGATGTCTGGGGTCAGTACTATATGGTAACACTGAGGTGTCGGTATGATGTCTGGGGTCAGTACTATATGGTAACACTGAGGTGTCGGTATGATATCTGGGGTCAGTACTATATGGTAACACTGACGTGTCGGTACGATATCTGGGGTCAGTACTATATGGTAACACTGAGGTGTCGGTATGATGGCTGGGGTCAGTACTATATGGTAACACTGATGTGTCGGTATGATGTCTGGGGTCAGTACTATATGGTAACACTGATGTGTCAGTATGATGTCTGGGGTCAGTACTATATGGTAACACTGATGTGTCGGTATGATGTCTTGGGTCAGTACTATATGGTAACACTGATGTGTCAGTATGATGTCTGGGGTCAGTACTATATGGTAACACTGATGTGTCGGTATGATGTCTGGGGTCAGTATTATATGGTAACACTGAGGTGTCGGTATGATGGCTGGGGTCAGTACTATATGGTAACACTGAGGTTTCGGTATGATGTTTGGGGTCAGTACTATATGGTAACACTGAGGTGTCGGTATGATGTCTGGGGTCAGTACTATATGGTAACACTGAGGTTTCGGTATGATGTCTGGGGTCAGTACTATATGGTAACACTGATGTGTCAGTATGATGTCTGGGGTCAGTACTATATGGTAACACTGAGGTTTCGGTATGATGTCTGGGGTCAGTACTATATGGTAACACTGATGTGTTGGTATGATGTCTGGGGTCAGTACTATATGGTATCAATGACGTGTCGGTATGATGTCTGGGGTCAGTACTATATGATAACACTGAGGTGTCGGTATGATGTCTGGGGTCAGTACTATATGGTAACACTGAGGTGTCGGTATGATGTCTGGGGTCAGTACTATATGGTAACACTGAGGTGTGGGTATGATGTCTGGGGTCAGTACTATATGGTAACACTGAGGTGTCGGTATGATGTCTGGGGTCAGTACTATATGGTAACACTGAGGTGTCAGTATGATGTCTTGGGTCAGTACTATATGGTATCAATGACGTGTCGGTATGAATAATTGAAGAATTAAAGAAACAAAAAAGAATTGCGCTCTTGCACCATTTCCATGATCCGCAGTGTTCATACAGTCAAACATTTATTCTGACAATCAAAATCTATATTAATTTTTATTTTAAAGAGAACCGTCACCCATTTTTGTGTATTAAAATAAAAGCTCCTTTTTTAATCAGGGACTATGCTGCTTTCTAACAAGGAGGCTATTATGCCCTGACTGCCCCGTAAACACAATAAATAACTTACACAAATCTCCAGCTCTGTATAATAATTATCTGTTTCCGGTCCGATGGGCGCGCTTGCAGCTTGGTTAGTCCTGCCTCACCCGCTGTCCATCCCGCCTCTCCTGCCATCTGACTGCCCGTCCCCTCTTCTGAGTGATGTGGATAACGCCTCCTCGGGAAGAGCCAGAAACTCATCCAACCATGAGCAAGCTGTAGGGGTCTCTGTGGCGTCGACGCATGAGCGCAGAGGGATTTAAATCACGGGCCAACACTGCTTATTCTTCGGTGCCGACCAATGAGCGCTGTGGGTGCGTGATTTCAATCCCGCTTAGCAATCGACGCAGTCAACGGTGACAGTTGAGCGGCGCGGGATTCAAAGCTTTGAATCCAGTGCCGCTCATTGACTCAGCTGGCGGCCAAGGAGCTCGTGGGATTCAAATCCCTTGCCACCATACTGTGCTAACCACTGAGCCACCATATACAGTGCTAACCACTGATCCACCATATACAGTGCTAACCACTGAGCCACCATATACAGTGCTAACCACTGAGCCACCATATACAGTGCTAACCACTGAGCCACCATATACAGTGCTAACCACTGAGCCACCGTATACAGTGCTAACCACTGAGCCACCATATACAGTGCTAACCACTGAGCCACCGTATACAGTGCTAACCACTGAGCCACCATATACAGTGCTAACCACTGAGCCACCATATACAGCGCTAACCACTGAGCCACCGTATACAGTGCTAACCACTGAGCCACCATATACAGTGCTAACCACTGACCCACCATATACAGTGCTAACCACTGAGCCACCATATACAGTGCTAACCACTGAGCCACCGTATACAGTGCTAACCACTGAACCACCATATACAGTGCTAACCACTGAGCCACCATATACAGTGCTAACCACTGAGCCACCGTATACAGTGCTAACCACTGATCCACCATATACAGTGCTAACCACTGAGCCACCGTATACAGTGCTATCCACTGAGCCACCAAATACAGTGCTAACCACTGAGCCACCATATACAGTGCTAACCACTGAGCCACCGTATACAGTGCTAACCACTGAGCCACCGTATACAGTGCTAACCACTGAGCCACCGTATACAGTGCTAACCACTGAGCCACCATATACAGTGCTAACCACTGAGCCACCATATACAGTGCTAACCACTGAGCCACTATATACAGTGCTAACCACTGAGCCACCATATACAGTGCTAACCACTGAGCCATCACATACAGTGCTAACCACTGAGCCACCTAAACACTGAGACATCATATACAGTGCTAACCACTGAGCCACCATATACAGTGCTAACCACTGAGCCACCATATACAGTGCTAACCACTGAGCCACCATACAGTGCTAACCACTGAGCCACCGTATACAGTGCTAACCACTGAGCCACCGTATACAGTGCTAACCACTGAGCCACCGTATACAGTGCTAACCACTGAGCCACCATACAGTGCTAACCACTGAGCCACCGTATACAGTGCTAACCACTGAGCCACCGTATACAGTGCTAACCACTGAGCCACCGTACAGTGCTAACCACTGAGCCACCATATACAGTGCTAACCACTGAGCCACCATACAGTGCTAACCACTGAGCCACCGTATACAGTGCTAACCACTGAGCCACCGTATACAGTGCTAACCACTGAGCCACCGTATACAGTGCTAACCACTGAGCCACCGTATACAGTGCTAACCACTGAGCCACCATACAGTGCTAACCACTGAGCCACCATACAGTGCTAACCACTGAGCCACCGTATACAGTGCTAACCACTGAGCCACCGTATACAGTGCTAACCACTGAGCCACCATACAGTGCTAACCACTGAGCCACCGTATACAGTGCTAACCACTGAGCCACCATACAGTGCTAACCACTGAGCCACCGTATACAGTGCTAACCACTGAGCCACCGTATACAGTACTAACCACTGAGCCACCGTATACAGTGCTAACCACTGAGCCACCGTATACAGTGCTAACCACTGAGCCACCATACAGTGCTAACCATTGAGCCACCATACAGTGCCAACCACTGAGCCACCATATACAGTGCCAACCACTGAGCCACCATATACAGTGCCAACCACTGAGCCACCATATACAGTGCCAACCACTGAGCCACCATATACAGTGCTAACCACTGAGCCACCGTATACAGTACTAACCACTGAGCCACCGTATACAGTGCTAACCACTGAGCCACCGTATACAGTGCTAACCACTGAGCCACCATACAGTGCTAACCACTGAGCCACCATACAGTGCCAACCACTGAGCCACCATATACAGTGCCAACCACTGAGCCACCATATACAGTGCCAACCACTGAGCCACCATATACAGTGCCAACCACTGAGCCACCGTATACAGTGCTAACCACTGAGCCACCGTATACAGTGCTAACCACTGAGCCACCATACAGTGCTAGCCACTGAGCCACCATACAGTGCTAACCACTGAGCCACCATATACAGTGCTAACCACTGAGCCACCGTATACAGTGCTAACCACTGAGCCACCATACAGTGCTAACCACTGAGCCACCGTATACAGTGCTAACCACTGAGCCACCATACAGTGCTAACCACTGAGCCACCATATACAGTGCCAACCACTGAGCCACCATATACAGTGCCAACCACTGAGCCACCGTATACAGTGCTAACCACTGAGCCAGCATATACAGTGCTAACCACTGAGCTAGCATACAGTGCTAACCACTGAGCCACCAAATACACCATATAAATCTCGGAACAACAGGATACAGGTTCACAGAAGGATGGAAGGAAGGATACAGGTTCACGGAAGGATGGAAGGAAGGATGGATGCAAGGATACAGTTTCACGGAAGGAAGGATGGAAGGAAGGATACAGGTTCACGGAAGGATGGAAAGAAGGATACAGGTTCACGGAAGGATGGAAGGAATGATACAGGTTCACGGAAGGACAGAATAATGGAAGGAAGGATACAGGTTCACGGAGGGACGGAAGGATGAAAGGAAGGATACAGGTTCACGGAAGGATGGATGGAAGGATGGATGCAAGGATACAGTTTCACGGAAGGAAGGATGGAAGGAAGGATACAGGTTCACGGAAGGATGGAAATAAGGATACAGGTTCACGGAAGGATGGAAGGAAGGATACAGGTTCACGGAGGGATGGAAAGAAGGAAGGATGGATGGAAGGATACAGGTTCACGGAAGGATGGAAGGAAGGATACAAGTTCACGGAAGGATGGAAGGATGGAAGGAAGGAAGGAAGGAAGGATGGAAGGAAGGATACAGGTTCACGGAAGGAAGGATAGAAGGAAGGAAGGAAGGATACGAAGAAAGGAAAGAAGGAAGGATAGAAGGAAGGAAGGATGGATACAGGTTCACGGAAGGATGGAAGGATACAGGTTCACGGAAGGATGGAAGGAGGGATACAGGTTCACGGAAGGATGGAAGGAAGGAAGGATACAGGTTCACGGAAGGATGGAAGGAAGGATACAGGTTCATGGAAGAATGGAAAGAAGGATACATGTTCACGGAAGGATGGAAGGAAGGATGGATGCAAGGATACAGTTTCACGGAAGGAAGGATGGAAGGAAGGATACAGGTTCACGGAAGGATGGAAAGAAGGATACAGGTTCACGGAAGGATGGAAGGAATGATACAGGTTCACGGAAGGACGGAATAATGGAAGGAAGGATACAGGTTCACGGAAGGATGGATGGAAGGATGGATGCAAGGATACAGTTTCACGGAAGGATGGAAGGAAGGATACAGGTTCACGGAAGGATGGAAAGAAGGATACAGGTTCACGGAAGGATGGAAGGAAGGATACAGGTTCACGGAGGGATGGAAAGAAGGAAGGATGGATGGAAGGATACAGGTTCACGGAAGGATGGAAGGAAGGATACAGGTTCACGGAAGGATGGAAGGAAGGAAGGAAGGATGGAAGGAAGGATACAGGTTCACGGAAGGAAGGAAGGATAGAAGGAAGGAAGGAAGGATACGAAGAAAGGAAAGAAGGAAGGATAGAAGGAAGGAAGGAAGGAAGGATGGATACAGGTTCACGGAAGGATGGAAGGATACAGGTTCACGGAAGGATGGAAGGAGGGATACAGGTTCACGGAAGGATGGAAGGAAGGAAGGATACAGGTTCACGGAAGGATGGAAGGAAGGATACAGGTTCATGGAAGGATGGAAGGAAGGATGGATGCAAGGATACAGTTTCACGGAAGGAGGGATACAGGTTCACGGAAGGATGGAAAGAAGGATACAGGTTCATGGAAGGATGGAAGGAATGATACAGGTTCACGGAAGGATGGAAGGAAGGAAGGATGGAAAGAAGGATACAGGTTCACGGAAGGAAGGAAGGAAGGATAGAAGGAAGGATAGGAAGGAAGGAAGGATAGGAAGGAAGGAAAGAAGGAAGGATAGAAGGAAGGATAGAAGGATAGGAAGGAAGGATAGGAAGGAAGGAAGGATAGAAGGAAGGAAGGATAGAAGGAAGGATAGCAGGAAGGAAGGATAGAAGGAAGGAAGGATAGAAGGAAGGAAGGATAGAAGGAAGGATAGCAGGAAGGAAGGATAGAAGGAAGGAAGGGCTCCTCAACAACCCCAGACAAGCCCTATATTTTTAGTATCAGAATCTTTAGTATCATACACAGTATACTCCATACAAACACCCCCAACACTTCATTCTTCTGCAGGTACTGATTGGACAGGCTGCTGTTACACTGCACCAAGTCTGCCCCTGTGTGAAGACATGAACTGTCTTTCACTCAGCAGTACTTTGTTACAGTGTGCCAGTGTGATTGCCAACCCCTGTGAAGATGAGACGCTTCCAGGCAGCCATCAGTGGCTGGCACAGTCCTCCCTCCACACTGATAACAGCAGCCCTGTCTGCTCTGCACACTCTCCTTACGTGTGGCTGGGAGGAGGTCTGCTCTCTGCTCTCTGCTCTGGGATCGATGCTGCAGGGGGAGGATTTGGTAATGTGTGTGGAGGGCTCATCATGTGGATGGGGAGGGCCTGTTGCTATGGTGGGCGGGGTTGTTTCTATGGAGGGCAGACTTGGAGTAGAGTAGGAGGACACGACCAGATTACATTATCATGCCAGCACACACCCTCTGGTCGTTTTCTTCAGAAGCAGATTACTGTTATCTCAGGAACAGTGAAGAATACTGACAGGAAGTACATGAGTGATTGTCAGCATTAGGCAGGCTGGATGTACACTGAGGATATGTCACGAACCCGGACAACCCCTTTAAATGGTTCAATCCACACATTGCACATCATTATGCAAAGAAAAAGTCCTCATACGACGACGTCACAAGAAAGATACAAAGGAAGAAAGAGAGAAAAAATGAAAGTGTTGATTCTTCCCCATTATAACCAGGGAGAGATAAATGTCCACCATACTTGGTCACACCTGATCAGTGATCTCGGGGGAACGCTGGTCACCTCCTCTCTGTCTTCCAGGGAAACATACGACAACTTCCTAAAAGAAATGATCATTCAACCAGGAATTGCCAAAGCCAAACTGGGTTTGTCCAGAGAAGATGTCACTTTGGAAGATCACGTGAGTCATCATCAACATCATCACATTTCTGGTTGGGAAAACATATTCTACAATTACTAAATTGGCCAAAACCTTTTTTTTTTTTAGATCTCTATACTGGAGAGTGGCTACAAAGTCCCTCCCTGTCTCTGACTCTCGTTCTGTCTCTCTGTCTCTTTCTTTCTTCTATCTGTCTCTCTTTGCCTCTGTTTCTCCTTCTCTGTCTCACTCTTTGTGTCTCTTTCTCTCTTTCTATCTCTATCTCTGTTCCTCTTTCCTTCTCTCTGTCTGTCTCTCTATGTGTGTCTCTCTGTCTCATATCTCTATCCCCCTGTCTTTGTGTGTCTCTGCCTCTTTCTTTCTTTCTTTTCTTTCTTTTCTTTCTTTCTTTCTTTCTTTCTTTCTTCTTTCTTTCTTTCTTTCTTTCTTTCTTTCTTCCTTTCTTTTTTTCTCTGTCTTTCTCTGTGTCGCTTCAGTTTTCTCTCTGTTTCTCGTTCTCTATTTCTCTGTCTGTGTCTCTCTGCCTCTTTCTCGTTCTCTTTATCATTCTCTCTTTTTCTCTGTCTCAGCTTCTCTCTCCTGTCTGTTTCTCATTCTTTATCTCTCTCCGTCTCATGTCTCTCTCCCTCTCTGTCTTTGTGTCTCTCTCTCTCTCTGCCTCTTTTGGTCTCTCTCATTCTCTCTTTTTCTCTGTCACATGTGCCTCTCTCTATCTCTGTTTCTCGTTCTCTCTCTTTCTTACTCTCTGTGTTTCTAATTCTTTCTTTTGTCTGTTTCTCATTCTTTTTTTCTCTGTGTCTCATGTCTCTCTCCCTATCTGTGTGTCTCTGCCTCTTTCTCATTCTCTTTCTCGGTCTCTTTCGGCCTCTGTTTCTCACTCTCTTTTTCTCTGTCTCTCTCCCTCTGTGTGTGCGTTTCTCTCTGCCTGTTTCTCATTCTTTCTCTTTTTCTCATTCTGTCTTTTTCTATGTCTCTTGCTATCTCTTTAAGTGTCTCTCTCTCCCTCTCTTTGTGTTTCTCTCTGCCTTTTCCACATTCTCTCGCTCGTTTCATCTCTTTCTCTGTCTCTTTTGACCTCTCTTTGTCTCTCTGTTTCTCATTTGCTGTCTCTCTCCCTGTTTGTCTGTGTGTCTCTCTCTGCCTCTTTCTCATTCTGTCTCTTTTTCTCTATCTTTCTCTCTGTCTCTTTCAGTCTCTCACTCATTCTCTCTTATTCTCTGTCTCGTGTCTCTCTCTATCTCTGTTTCTCATTCTATCTCTTTCTGTCTGGTTTTCATTTCTCTCTTTCTGCCTATTTCTTGTTTTCTCTCTGTCTTCCTCTCTCTCTGTCTTCCTCTCTCTCTGTCTTCCTCTCTCTCTGTCTTCCTCTCTCTCTGTCTTCCTCTCTCTCTCTGTCTTCCTCTCTCTCTGTCTTCCTCTCTCTCTCTGTCTTCCTCTCTCTCTGTCTTCCTCTCTCTCTGTCTTCCTCTCTCTCTGTCTTCCTCTCTCTCTGTCTTCCTCTCTCTCTGTCTTCCTCTCTCTCTACGTCTTCCTCTCTCTCTGTCTTCCTCTCTCTCTCTGTCTTCCTCTCTCTCTGTCTTCCTCTCTCTCTCTGTCTTCCTCTCTCTCTCTGTCTTCCTCTCTCTCTCTGTCTTCCTCTCTCTCTGTCTTCCTCTCTCTCTGTCTTCCTCTCTCTCTGTCTTCCTCTCTCTCTGTCTTCCTCTCTCTCTGTCTTCCTCTCTCTCTGTCTTCCTCTCTCTCTGTCTTCCTCTCTCTCTCCGTCTTCCTCTCTCTCTCCGTCTTCCTCTCTCTCTGTCTTCCTCTCTCTCTGTCTTCCTCTCTCTCTCCGTCTTCCTCTCTCTCTCCGTCTTCCTCTCTCTCTCCGTCTTCCTCTCTCTCTCCGTCTTCCTCTCTCTCTGTCTTCCTCTCTCTCTGTCTTCCTCTCTCTCTGTCTTCCTCTCTCTCTGTCTTCCTCTCTCTCTGTCTTCCTCTCTCTCTGTCTTCCTCTCTCTCTGTCTTCCTCTCTCTCTGTCTTCCTCTCTCTCTGTCTTCCTCTCTCTCTGTCTTCCTCTCTCTCTGTCTTCCTCTCTCTCTGTCTTCCTCTCTCTCTGTCTTTCTCTCTCTCTGTCTTCCTCTCTCTCTCTGTCTTACTCTCTCTGTCTTACTCTCTCTCTGTCTTCCTCTCTCTCTCTCTCTCTCTCTCTCTCTCTACGTCTTCCTCTCTCTCTCTCTACGTCTTCCTCTCTCTCTCTCTCTACGTCTTCCTCTCTCTCTCTCTCTACGTCTTCCTCTCTCTCTCTCTACGTCTTCCTCTCTCTCTACGTCTTCCTCTCTCTCTCTCTACGTCTTCCTCTCTCTCTCTCTACGTCTTCCTCTCTCTCTCTCTCTACGTCTTCCTCTCTCTCTCTCTACGTCTTCCTCTCTCTCTCTCTACGTCTTCCTCTCTCTCTCTCTCTACGTCTTCCTCTCTCTCTCTCTCTCTACGTCTTCCTCTCTCTCTCTCTCTACGTCTTCCTCTCTCTCTCTCTCTCTCTCTCTCTCTCTCTACGTCTTCCTCTCTCTCTCTCTACGTCTTCCTCTCTCTCTCTCTCTCTACGTCTTCCTCTCTCTCTCTCTACGTCTTCCTCTCTCTCTCTCTACGTCTTCCTCTCTCTCTCTCTACGTCTTCCTCTCTCTCTCTACGTCTTCCTCTCTCTCTCTCTTACGTCTTCCTCTCTCTCTCTCTCTACGTCTTCCTCTCTCTCTCTCTCTACGTCTTCCTCTCTCTCTCTCTACGTCTTCCTCTCTCTCTCTCTACGTCTTCCTCTCTCTCTCTCTACGTCTTCCTCTCTCTCTCTCTACGTCTTCCTCTCTCTCTCTCTCTACGTCTTCCTCTCTCTCTCTACACGTCTTCCTCTCTCTCTCTCTCTACGTCTTCCTCTCTCTCTCTCTCTCTCTCTCTCTACGTCTTCCTCTCTCTCTCTCTACGTCTTCCTCTCTCTCTCTCTCTACGTCTTCCTCTCTCTCTCTCTCTACGTCTTCCTCTCTCTCTCTCTACGTCTTCCTCTCTCTCTCTCTACGTCTTCCTCTCTCTCTCTCTACGTCTTCCTCTCTCTCTCTCTGCAGGGGAATAGAACACTTGTTGCCAGATTCCTAAATTGATAAACTTGGGATTTCAGCTGCTGAAAATGTAATCTCACGAATTGCATTTATATGGTTAGCCTATGTAAATTATAGCTTTAATTATCATGACATGTATCTTTTAGCCCCTTAATCCAAATCCAGATAGTCGGTGGAACACATACTTCAAGGATAATGAGGTTCTGCTGCAGATAGACAAAGATGTGAGGTAAGCAATATGGCCGCTGAATTCTTGCAAAAAGAGCGCCCCAGCCCCAGCAGTGCACAGGTTAACTATAACCCTGCTGTTCTGTTCCCATGTACTATACACTTGTATTGCTCCTGGGTCACTGTGACCCGGTTTATTAACTCTTTATTTTAGATACTCTAACTCAATTATTTTTATACCTTTTGCTTACTAGACTGTATGGGAACATGTTTGGCAATAAAAAAAAAAGAAAAATGAAATTGAAATTTTTTTTTTTTTATTCAGAAAATAAGTTTTATAAGTAATAAGCAAAACGAAAAATAGCAAACTACACATATGTGGTAAAAAAAAAAAAAAACAAAACAAGCAAAACAAACATTTTGTGAAAAAAAAATGAAAGATAATAAACACTTCAATTTGAACATATTCCCATGGTAATCTTACTTTATGTATTCTTGCATGAAGAACAATAAACATGGGCTTTGCATAATAATTTTTGGCATCCAGAACATGTAATACTTGTTTTATTATCACAAGAATAAGGGCAATAGCCATATAAAGCCATATGGTGCGTAGATCTCAATGCAGACACCCGGCAGATCGAGTGTACGACCCCATTGAAATAATTTAATAAATAAATAAATTGATATACAATAGTAGATGCAATAAACAGACCCAACTGAGGTTATAACGCCTTTATTTCACTGAAAATATGGCCTCACAGCTGTAAAAAAATGATGCCGGGTCACTATGACCCGAACACGACAAGTGTACAAATCAGCGTGTAGCTAAAAGTAAGCACACAAAAAAATATATATATACTCCTAGATCGGTCCCCCCAAATGAGGAAAAGTCAAGTAACCTCAAGTTTTAGAAACTTATAAAAAAAAATCTACAGGGCCACAAAAAATTGTGACCCGAACAGAACAGCAGGGTTAATGAAGCTGGGCTGCAATACCAGACAAGACCTGTAGGAGGGGGGAGCGCTGTTTTTCTGCCTTTAGTGGTGGTTGTAGTTGCCCCTTTTTTGTTTGGGGTCTGTATTTTGAGCACCACATTCTCTTTTTCAGGCGGCTGTGCCCTGACTTCTCGTTTTTTCTGAACCCCACGGAATACCCCTGCCAGCTAATAATGGATCCAGAGAACGAGTACGAGACCCTGAGGAAGCGGGTAGAACAGACCACCCTAAAGTCACAGACTGTAGCCAGGAATAGGAGCGGCCTGACTAATGTAAGGAGGGATCCCGCCCATCGGGACCAGTCGGTCTGCATTGCGATCGTCGCTTTGCACATAGTTTTTCCTGCCTTAGGTGACGTTGCAGCAGATACATACCTCTCTACATACCATGGGGAATATATTTTGTCCTCCTTAAAGGGAACCAACCACCAGGGTTTAGCCACCTGTAAATCAGTGGAGCAGGTGATTGATGTGTGCAGCGTGACATCACTATATGGATTTTGTTTGTTTATTCCTCCCCTGTGGGCATGACAGTGTGCTGTAAGCCGAACTCCCTCCAGCTCATCCAGGGTGGAGGGGGTTTGGCTTACAGCAGACTGTCATGCCCACAGGGGAGGAGTAAAATAACCCAATTAGTGATGTCGTGCTGCATACGACAGTCACCTGCTGCACTGATTTACAGATGCTTAAATCCTGGTGGTTGGTTCTCTTTAAAGGGGTTGTACATACCATGGGGGATGTATTGTATCTTCCTTAAAGGGGTATTCCCATCTGCGTGATCGTATCCCAATACGTAGTAGGTGTAATAATAATAATATTATCAAATCCCTCCAATTGTAAATGTAGTATAGTTCTCCTGGTTAGCTTACCTCAGGTGCAGGATATTGCAGATTAGGTATCCATGGTGACGACCACTAACTGTCACTATGAGTGGTCGTAACCATGGATACCTAAGCTGCAATGTCCTGCACATGAGGTGAGTGACAGCTAATCCGAAGAACTATACTACATTTATAATTGGAGGGGTTACTATGTCTCTTACCTCATGTGCAGGACATTGCAGCTCAGGTATCCATAGTTACGACCACTAACAACTAACTGTCACTATGTGAATGGTCGTAACCATGGATACCTAAGCTGCAAAGTCCTGCAGCATAGCTAAACAGGAGAACTAGACTACATTTCTAATTGGAAGGATTAGCTATGTCTCTTACCTCATGTGCAGGGCATTGTATCTTAGGTATCCATGGTTACGAACACTAACAATTGACTAACTGTCACCAATAAGTGGTCGTAACCATGGATACTAAGGTACAATACCTTGCTTATGAGGTAAGAGACATAGCTGATCCTTCCCACTAGAAATGTAGTATAGTTCTCCTGATTAGCTGTCACTCACCTCATGTGCAGGACATTGCAGCTCAGGTATCCATGGTTACAAACACTAACAACTGGCTAACTGTCACTATATGAGTGGTCATAACCATGGATACCTAAGTTCCAATGCCCTGCATATGAGGTAAGAGACATAGCTGATCCCTCCCATTAGAAATGTAGTATAATTCTCCTGATTAGCTGTCACTTACCTCATGTGCAGGACATTGCAGCTCAGGTATCCATGGTTACGACCACTCATATAGTGACTGTTAGTGGTCGGAACCATGGATACCTAACCTGCAATGCCCTGCACATGAGGTGAGTGACAACTAATCAGGAGAACTATACTACATTTCTAATGTATTATCATTATTATTAAACCTACTACATATTGGGATAGGATGTAGGAGATTGGAATACCCCTTTAACCCCTTCCTGACATAGAATGTAATGCTACTTTCTATGCTATGCTAAGTGTGAGTGTAGACAGTAGATGCCGACTGTACGACAGCAGCGATCTGAGCTAGCTCCGATCACTTAGAATATACATTATTCAGAGCCAAATAGAAGATGCAAAGTTTAAAAAAAAATTGCAATAAAAACTTTTTAACTACTGAAACTAGTGGTATGGCTGTATAGTTCTTAGTACAACAAAAAAAATGACACCTGTCTCGTAGTAATCCGACGTGCCAGCGCTGAGATATTGAGCTTTAAAGCCATATGCAAATTAACCAGGAAGTGGACTGGGACAAAGACACGCCCACATTGTACTTGTGGC
Source organism: Allobates femoralis (assembly GCA_033576535.1). Classification (NCBI taxonomy): domain Eukaryota; kingdom Metazoa; phylum Chordata; class Amphibia; order Anura; family Aromobatidae; genus Allobates; species Allobates femoralis. The sequence continues at coordinate 11,917,131 of JARQOC010000008.1, forward strand.
TAATTGGAATATAGCTTTGAAGCTTGATTTCTCAGCGCTGGCACGTCGGATTTCTACAAGACAGGTATCATTTTTATTGTTGTACTAAGACCTATGCAGCCATACTACTTGTTTCAGTGGTTAAAGATCCCCTTTAAATCAGCAACTACGCTGGCGTGCCCAAACATTGGCAGTAGCTTAGTGAATATATATGAATATTTCTGTTTTTTGTACTTCATCAGGTAAGTTCTCCTCTGAAGGCGTCAGCTTCTCATTCGCTGAGTGACATCGAGCCTTTACCCAGCGGCTGTGAGGCACATTGGGAGGTGGTGGAGCGGATCCTCTTCATTTACGCCAAGCTGAATCCTGGCATAGCCTATGTGCAAGGCATGAACGAAATAGTTGGACCCATCTATTACACATTTGCCACAAACCCTAACAGTGCCTGGAGAGGTGAGGCCAGATCTAAGGTGCCCGATTGTGGGGAGTGGGGTCCCCCATAGCTTAGGGTCACCATGTAACGCTTGCTCTCCTGTGATCCCATAACCAGAACATGCTGAAGCTGACACCTTCTTCTGCTTCACTAATCTGATGGCTGAGATCCGGGACAACTTCATCAAGAGTCTCGATGATTCTCAGTGTGGCATAACTGCAAAGATGGAGCGCGTGTACTCCACTCTGAAGGAGGAGGACGAGGAGCTCTACCTCAGGCTGGTGAGTAGATCACAGATCCTCAGTGATCAGCTGTGATCTGTGCGAAAACATGGCAGCAGGTGATCACTTTGTCTATATTGCCCCCTCAGGTCATACAAAGCATTACACCCTTGCCTCGCTCAATGCCAGTGTATAAAGTAGGCGTGTCAGACTAGTGGGTGTAGCCTTGCTCAATGCAAGTGTAAGGAGTGGGAGTGTCATACTAGTGGGAGAAGACTTGCTCCATACACTTGTATTGAGCGAGGCCACGCCCACTAGTCGAGCTGTGTCAAGGAACATGTATATCGCATTAAAGGAATAAAGGTATCAAACAATATTCTTACAGCAGCCATTTTGTCAGATGTCACCATATCTTACTCACTCCAAGAAGAGAACCCCTCCTTTTGCCTGAGGCTTAATTAATCTTCTGGATCTGTTAATTAACCTGAGGATGTCAATTTCCTGGCCAACTGGGTACACAATGGAGTTTCCTAATAAATGGAGATAGGTGACATTTGTAACCAGAGGCATTATGCAGAGGAAGGACCCACCCATGACTCTGCAGAGAGGTGTGAGAACTCGTTTCCCTCTGCCTGCCGAATCACACACAGCGCAGACACACAGGATCTGAGAGAATAAGTCCTAATATTTCACGACACATCAACATCACTTCCCTAAATATGACATGCATAAATATGACACCTAGAGATGTAGACGACCATAACACGTATTTCTACATAATTATGCGACCTTCATAAGTACCCCAAACTTGATATTGGCCGGTAGGATTATTATTTATTTATATAGCGCATTAGGTTCCATGACGCTGTGCAGGGGCAGACGAGGACAAGAATGTAAAATGACGAAAATCAAATTTTTTCTTCCTATGGAGACAATGTACTTCTTGAGACCTGGGCCCCCCCAGGGATCTGGGTCCCAGGTATAGCCCATTATGACCTCATAATAATCGGCCCCTGCCTATTATTTTCGGTTGCACAATTCTTGCTGCCATGCTACACCACTGCTCTTCAGCTAATGGAACCTGCACGGTTGCGGTGAGGAATCCCAGTTCTTCGCTGCTTTTCAGGGTTATCGCTCCTGATTCTTTTAGAAACAATTCCAGTAATCCTATTAGAAAATTCCTGAAAGAGCAATTCTCTAATATGTGTAAAGTGGTTCCTGGGGGAAAGCGTTAATGCGCGGCTACCACTTAACATATTCTTTCGCTGTGTCATTTGTATGAAGCCTGCTGTGTAAGGTTAGAAAAAACATGTCTGCCTATTTCCTAAAATGGCACCACCTCTGTTGCGTGTGTGATATTGCAGCTCAGCTTTATTGAAGTGACTGGGACTCTGTGTCACGCTGGACTAAGGGGGTGTCCGACTACTGTGCACAACAGTGGCACACAGATCAACGATGTCTGGCGCACTACACACAACAGACGGGTACACCGGGGGGGGAAGTCAAATACAGCAGAGGGCCCTGCTCATAGGGAACAGGAAAGAGTTGACCTCCTGCATTCACCTGCGACTGTGCCCTGATCCCCCTAACGTCCCTATACGGTTCTTTCAACCTGTCGTCGAGCAGGATACCTAGTCCCTCGCTGGCCCTGTTAATAGGGAAATGGCACTAGTCTCAACCGCTGCACTAATAACAACAAAAGGGAAGGGGAGACAGACAGGGAAACAAAAAACAACTTCTCACCTGCTGCCACGCTCCTTGGCAGCAGACGGTTTGGCAGTAGTCAGCTCTCCAGAGAACCTCCTTCCCCTCAGGAAGCTTGGCCAGATATGAGTTCAATCACCAGCAAAGAATGCTGGAACCATGTGACCATATAAAGTGGATGGGAGTGATCATAGAGTAGCCACACCTGGACAAAGAACTAGCTAGCTTGCTAGCAACAAAAATAAACTCCCTAAACTGCCAAAGGAAAGAAACATGTTTACTATGAAGTCTCAATACAGGAGTGAGACAGAGGTCCCAAAACTGTCACAAGTAAGAGAGACCATCATGACACACCTGCTGCAATACCAAATATGACCTGTGGATAGGGGGGTGCTGCTGTGCACTTTTAAATGTTGGGTCACCTATAGCCGTTGTCTACTTACAGCAAGAACAGAACATCAAGCCTCAGTTCTTTGCCTTCCGCTGGTTGACATTACTTCTTTCTCAAGAATTTGTGCTGCCTGATGTCATCCGGATCTGGGATTCACTCTTCGCAGATGAGAACAGATTTGACTTCCTCCTGAAGGTCTCATGTGCGATGCTGATGTAAGTAATAAAATATCACATTATTATCTGCACGGAAGACATTGTCACCTACTTACATTGAAGTGAGTGCGGTGGTTGGACGTGTATACCCCCCTCCATTCTAATAGGGATGACAGTGCACCCTGTCCTGTGGATCATTGGATATCTAAATGGACGAACCACCACCACCGCTCTACAAGCCATCGCCCATCCTACGAAAAGAGTATAAATGATCCCAATTGAATACCCCCAATAGTTTGATAATTCGACCCACATAATAGCATCTCCCACTTTACTCAGAGCGCAGAGGGGGGAGAGTGCACAGGGGGAAAAAGTGATAGCACACATGGGAAGAAGACAGCATAGGGGGGCGAGGGAGAGAGAGACAGCACATGGGGGAGAGCACAAAGAGGGGTGAGAGAGAGTGCACAGGGGAGAGGCAGCTCAAAGGAGAGAGCAAAGAGGAGAGAAGACAGCACAGGGGGAAAAGACAGCGTATGGGGGGAGCGCACAGAGTGGGAGACAGCTCAAAGGAGAGAGCACATGAGGGGAGAAGAGAGCATACAGGGGAGAGAGTGCACTTTTTCTTTATCTTTTTTTTATTCTCTCGCTTTCTTTTTTCCTTCCTCTTTTTCTCTCGCTTTCTTTTTTCCTTCCTCTTTTTCTCTCGCTTTCTTTCTTCCTCTTTTTCTCTCGCTTTCATTCTTCCTTCCTTCCTTCCTTCCTTCCTTCCTTCCTTCCTTCCTTCCCCTCTTCTCATCAGTTACTCCACCGATCGGCAAGTTATCCTCTAGCCCCTTGACGAGTAATACATTTTAATCATCGGTGTAACCTTTTAAGACCAAAAATGGCTCAAAAAGCCATCTTCTGGGTAAATGTGTACAAGGTGGCTCCAAGATACTAAAGGCCCCGTTACACGGTACGATATTGTGAACGATATCGCTGGAACGTCACGGGTTTGGAGTCATTGAAATTACATCGTTAGGACGTCGTTGCGTGTGACACCGAGATACGACTACCATAAATCGTTGGATCGTTGATCGCAGATTTGAGAACATGTTCATAGATCAGATGATCCTCGATCAGCCAACCTGCCGTATCGTTCTGTGTGACACCACGATAACGATGTCATTCACAACTCCCCTATTCACCACAGTGAACAGGTGTCGTTCACTGGGTTGTGTGAACTATAGCTGCTCACAACATTGTTGGTGCGTCGTCCACGATATCTAGAGGTGTGACATCCAGGGGTGGACTGGTCCAGGTGGCAGGGAGTCATTTGCCACTCAGGCCGGTGGTATTGTACTAGCTTAGGGCCGCCCCTACAGTGAGAGAGGCCGTGCGGCGGCGTGCGCCCATGAGATCGTTGGCGAGCTCGTTACGACATTGCAGCGTGTGCCAGCACCTTTACAATCACTCCCTCATCTGATATGTTCTTTATCTCACTGCAGATTGATCCGTGACCAGTTATTAGAGGGGGACTTCACCGTGAATATGAGGCTACTCCAGGTGAGATCTTCACTTAAGGGGAAGGGGGGCATCAAAACTAAAATGAGATCTCATATATTTCTCCACATCTCCCCAGGATTACCCGCTCTCAGACGGGGACGTTCTTCCGATCTTGAAGAAAGCCAAGGAACTTCAAGACTCCAAATAGGATTCTGCGTTGCGGTCACAGTTCTCCTGGCACTTTCTGGACCGGAGCCGATAGCGGAGGTCACGTGTTACATGGACACGAGTCTTGCCTTGTACACTCCTGCCCGGAGCCGTTTGGGCATAATGCTGGGATCTCCTCGCGCTCACTCGTGCCTACGTTGCGACCTCCTTGGTGACCAATTGATGCACTATAGACCTGATGGAGCTTCCCAAACACCTGTCGGGTGATGGAAGACTGTTATCGATGACACTTGTAGCACCTGAACCTACTAAGGGAACGCAAAGTGTGTGCAAAGCTGCCTCCCGGCTCGGGCCCCGGCACCTGGGACCCCCCAATAGTTACACAAGTGTTTATTATTATTATTATTGCAGAGAAATCAAACTGATTTTATGTTGTCTTTGCCAATCAATTATTTTTCATGTTTGTGAGTTTTATTATTTTTATTGATTTTTTTTTTTTTCCTCCAATCCAATTCTTTTTCCCTTTTAAAGGGAACCTGTCCGGTATATAGATTATATACTATGCATCACTAACCCGGTTTTCCCCCCAAAAAATATCCATGTAGTTAGCACTAAAAAGCCCTTTAGATGCTTCGGAGTTTGCATTATTAGGTACCTGCACAATCAGTCATCGGGGTGGAGGCATCAGTCACAGCAATCCACATTCAGACATGTCGTTTTCTGCAGCGTACCTAGGCTGCAAAATGTTCACAGTTTGCAATTTACTCCCTCAGCTCAGTGCACTCAGAGGTCATCACGTTCTCACAGCTGCGGATTCGGTACACTGTGCCAGAGGAGGAGGTGACCGCTGTGTGCAATGGGGGTGGGTGGTCATATTGCAGACTGGTGGGAGGCGGCCGTACAGGACCGGGCATGCTAAAACTGAGGGGGTGCTATATGTGACTAGGGGTGGCCGTGCATGCTGAGACTGGGGGGGTGCTATAGGAGACTGGGGGTGGCCGTGCATGCTGAGACTGGGGGGGTGCTATAGGAGACTGGGGGTGGCCGTGCATGCTGAGACTGGGGGGGGAGTGGGCAGGCCTGTAGGAGATTGGGGGTGGCCGGGTATGCTGAAACTGGAGGGTGCTATAGGAGACTGGGGTGGCCGTGCATGCTGAGACTGGAGGGGAAGTGGGCAGGTCTGTAGGAGATTGGGGGTGGCTGGGAATGCTGAGACTGGGGGGGCCCTATAGGAGAATGGGGGTGGCCGGGCATGCTGAGACTGGGGGGGGGGCCCTATAGGAGAATGGGGGTGACCAGACATGCTGAGACTGGGGGGGCAGGCCTGTAGGACTCTGGGGGTGGCCGGGCATGCTGAGACTGGGGGGTCGGGCCTTTAGGAGTCTGGGGGTGGCCAGGCATGCCGAGACGTGGGGATTAGCGGGCCTGTAGGAGTC